>VKOC01015779.1:0-37355 GCA_009364415.1 Spea multiplicata | reverse complement strand
CCCTAAACACCCCATTAACCATAACTGGCCCTAAATTAACCCCCACCTCCGCTAACTTTCAGTAGCCCAAATATTAATGTTATACTTACAGTTAGATGAGTGTCACAACCATGTGGTTCTGGCCTGGAGAAGGAAGGGGAGGGGCCAGTTGTCACAGTGATTACAGGGAGGGACTGGGTATTTTTCAGACCCTCATTTTATAATCAATAAAAATCGATTCAAGTAATCGATAATGAAATTCATGGGCAATCGATTAGTTGTTGCAGCCCTATATATATATATATGTGTGTGTAAAGGCAGGGATGTGTGGTGAGGGCAGGCGTATGTTAGTGTGTGTTTGTAAGCTGGTGTGTACGTGTATATGTGTGTAAGGGAAGGGGTGTGTGAGGGCAGTGTATGTCTATACATATGTTTGTGGACAGGCATATGTTAGGGAGAGCTGACCCACCCAATCCAAGCAGTCTTTGTATACAACAACCAGCCAATCACCGGTAAGGTACATCACTTGCCGTGATTGGCTGGTTGTTGTATACTGGGTAGAGGGTTAGTCGTATACGGCGAGTATAGCCCAAACTCTATATTTTAACTGGAAAAGTTGGGGGTCGTCTTATACGCCCAGTCATCTTATACGCCGGAAAATACGGTATATGTTAATATTGTTATTGAATTTTTTTTCTAATTTTGGTGTGTTACTTTATAAAAGTGGGTTTTTTTGTTTTTGAAGGTGGAGGGGTCATTTTCCGCCACGTAAATGCTGAATTTTTGGTTTCGGTCCACCCCTACTATATACTAAGCCAGATACTGAAGTTGTAGGCCTAAACCACATCAATGTTTGGCTTAGTATATAGTGATAGGGGTTATGCTGCATTATTGTCAATGTCTGGCTCAATGTATAGTGATAAGGATTACGCTGTACCACCGTCAATGTGTGACTCATTATATAGTGATAGGTGTTATGCTGTACCCCATCAATGTCTGCCTCAGTATGTAATGATAACAGTTATCCTACACCACTTTCAATGTTTGCCTCAGTATATAACGATAACAGTAATGCTGTACCACCAGCAATGCTTGCCTCAGTATATACCCCATAACAACCGATGACGGTTCAGGGCCGTCACCCAAAAACGGTCTGAACCGCCATGGATTGCTTTCTTCACTCAGATTGTGTTCCTGTAATGCCTCGACATAGAAAAAAAAAGTCGGGGAGTGGTAGTTTTTATTAGGTCTTTTTAATATTGTGGCGCCATGCCCCGGTAAAAGCGATCGGCAAACGTTTTCTTCACTTAGTTGGTGTTACTGATATCGAGGCATGAGTGGAACAAACAAGTGGAAACTGAGTGGAAAAAACAACCTCTAAACGAAGCTCCTAGCGACAGGGGGCCGCCATGGTTAACTTACCATCCATGGCGCTGCCCTTCTCCTGGCAATAGCCTCAAAAGCCTCAATAGCCTCAGGGGGTGTCGCTGGATGCCGTCAGGAGAGTAATCTTGATTTGCCCGGTCAAAGGTAAAGCTTTATAAACATTTGCCTTTGACCGGTAAATATATGCCTCCCTTCATCACTTGCTTTTAGTGAAGGACAGAGACAGATCTAAAGCAGGTATTCCACTTTTACCAAAAATTATAAAATATACATTTTTCACAACGGCCCCTTTTTTATTTTTACCCCTTCCTTACAGCTGATCACTGCATAGGCAATGATATTGCACATCAGCACTTTTTTGCTGTCCAATCATGGAAATCATAAAATGCTACTTGTACTTATTGACTTATAACTCACCCAATGTTTTTATGTTTTTTTGCTGTTTTGTATTTCTAAACTCAGGACTAAATAGTATAATCTATTTAGCTTGTTTTTTTACTTGCTTTTGTAGGTGAGTAAAAGATTTTTCAAATAAAAGTCATAAAAGATGTTTTTTTTCACCATGTTTTATTATTTGTGATCTCTATGCAAGTCCCCACAGACTTGCATAGAGATTGCATCGTCTCTGCCTCATCGGAGGACAGGATATCCCCTGCAGGGGGTATCTTGTCCTCCGATGAACTTCCGGGTGACGTCAGCAGTAACACAACCTGGAAAGGAATGCCCGATGGCTTTCATGCCGGAGGCTGTTACATCAGATCGGACAGCGGAAAGCCGGCTATACCGGCTTCTGCTGTCAGGGGGGAAGTCCAGGCTGTCAAACAACAGCCTGATCTCCCATGCAGCGGCAGGGATGTGTCCCTGACGCTGCAAGAAGGGCAGGACGTACTGGTACGTCCATAGGGGATTCTTGGGATGCGTATTTTGGACGTACAGGTAAGTCCATAGGGGACTGAAGTGGTTAAGTGGATAATGATAACAGTTATTCTGTACCCCCGGCAATGTTTGCCTCGGTATATAATGATAACAGCTATGCTGTACCCCTGTCAATGTTTGATAGAAGCTATGCAGTTTTAAAGTATGTGTGTGTGGAGGTGCAACATACAGGATCCGCCCCAGGTGCCAAATACTATAGGTACGCTCCTGGGGTAACTACAGGGGTGGCAGTGGTCGCACTGCAATGGGGCCAGTCCATCTACGGGGTCCGTTGGACCCTTTGTTCCTGTCTCCTGGTACCGGTTCAAAATTGTTTAGAAAGGGCCCTTCGAACCCGGACTGGAGCGGTCCTTTCAAAACTACCTTGTTTAGGCAAAGGGAGACAGGAGTGTTCCGTGAAAGCGGACAGGAAGCTACTAGAGAGGGGAGAGGTAAGTAGGGGTGGGCAGGGGTATGTATGTATGTTTGTTTATATATATGTGTGTGTGTATGTATGTATAAGTGTGTGAGCATTGATGTGCAATTGTGTGAGCAAGGATGTGTAAGTGTGTTTACATATGTGTGAGTCAGAGTGTATGTTGGAAGGGGGCAAGCGGCAAAGAATGCACATACAAGTTGTTTGAGGGCAATGATGGCAAATACAAACTGTTTGGGGCACAGATAAGCTGTTTGGGGGTACTAACAAGCTGGGGCAAGGATGGCACAGACAGGCTGTTTAGGAGTTAGGATGGCACTGATAAGCTTCTTGGGACAAAGGCACTCAAGCTGATTGGTTAAAGGTGGTGGTCACAAGCTGTTTAGGGCAAAGGTGGCACATGTTGGGGCAGGGGGGAAGGCAGTGAGAAGGGGCAGAGGTCAGATAGTGGAAGGGCAGAGGGGGGCAGTGAGAAGGGCAGACGTGGAGAGTTAGAAGACAGAGAAGGTGGGCTGTTGCTGACAAAGATGCCTTACACTGGGCTGTTTGGGGACAAAGTTGGCTCAGGCTGGGCTGTAATATGTGTGCAATCTGGGTGCTGATCAGGTTCTATGTGGGCAATGTGGACACCAGGGCTGGCTTTGGGGTGTGCAACCTGTGATCTATGCCTGTAATTTAGGGGGTTATCTATACCTTTAATGCTGAGTTTATATGTGAATTCCAATTGATTTATACCTGTAAAGCCGGGTGTGTGTTATTCTGTTGATCTGTATCGGGTACGCTCTGTTTCCTTACATTATTATTGTATACCTACAAATAGAGGCTTTGTATGTCTGAGTCTGTTTATTTGATCTATACCTTCACTGCTGAGTTAACATGTGATTTTCATTTGATCTATACCTGCAAAGCTTGGTTTTTGTGTTGGTTCTGTTGATCTATGCCTGATATGCTATGTTTCCATAGATTATTTATGCATACCTGCAAATAAAGGGTTTGTATGTGATCTATACAAGTGCTGTTTATATGTGTTTGATCTATAGTTTACAGGGAGGAAGGAAAAGAGAAGTATGGCTTAGTGAATGAGGGACAAAGGGACTGGGGATGATTTCAGGGGAGAGGACCTCTTAAAATCATGGTCAGGGTGAGAAGGAGGGAAGACTGCACTGACTATCACCGTCTTCCCCTAATCTGCAGTCAGTGTGGCATTTTTTTTTTGGTGTGGTAGCGGAGGGAGTGATTGTATGCTAGGGAGTGTGGAGCGGGGCCCAAGGAAATGCTTCCTGGGGTCCAATTTTTTCAATATTTCAAAAAATGTTTTTGTTACACCAGATTAGCTGTTTTTTCCTTGTATTTTAATTTTTTTTACTTTTTTGGGGGATGGGGGGGCGCCAGAACACCTAAGGCCAGCTCTGTATACATATTTATATATATGTGTGTGTGTGTGTGTAATATTTGTTGCAAAAAAGTAACTTTAATTTTTTTCTAAGTTTCACCCAAGTACTCACCTAGCCACTGCTATTTTATAGGCTAGTCGGAAGCCTCTATAATATCCAAAATGGCACGTGATTGCGTTACATGTGTACTGTAATTAGAGGCAAGCCAGGTATTGTCACAAAAAAGCAACCAAACAGTTCCTATAATGGCCACTCAAGCTAGTACTGCCTGCTAGTGTATAAAGAGAAGCCAGCATACACACGGAGTAAACCAGAACCAGATGTACTGCTAGGAAAATCAGGAACTAAGCAACATTACCAGCTCTGTGGCTTAATTTAACAGAAGCCTACTTAGCAAACGTTGCCCCACTGGCAATATAAATAAAAAATGGTGGGAGTTTCCCTTTAATTTTTAACCCAGACCCAAGTGCACTTTTGCTACGTGTGCATGTGTGAGCACTACTGCATGCTCTAAGCAAACGCTTGGTGATCCTGAATAATCGGCTCCATTGACATCAGCAGCGTTTTCCATTTGGTCAAGGACAGTGGAACAAACATGATTTACATAACTAATTAAAATAAAATATGGGCTTTGCTGCTTATTTCTTATGAAAGTTATAGATTATTATTATAATTTATTGTTTAAAATAGCGCCTTCATATTCTGTAGCGCTGAGTAATGGGACAGCATGGTAAGAGTGTAAGAATGGGTTAACTGGAATTATCTTTATAGTAATAATTATAACATTGCTTGCTTTACTTCCTTTATTACTATACTGTGACCAGATTGTAACCTGGAACTAACAAAACCAAAGCAATTTCAATTCAGAAATATGGGAGGAGCATACTATAGTGAACTAGTGATGTTTATTTGTGGCATGGATTTCAAGGAGAAAATGGAAGGGTGGGTTTCAAGGAGAGTCAGCTGCAGTAACACTGCAGTGTAAGCTCATAAATCTGTCTGTTTCAAGGTCAACAGAAAAATCCCTTTCTCAAGTGTTATCTAGTGCACTAATGCAATGTATAAAGCGAGCCTGTGTGCATGCAGCTAAAACTGATGCAAGAACAGCAGTGCAAGGGTGTGTTTGCCGTGGTGCTCGCAGAGTAAAAAACGCTTGGGCTGAAGAAAAACATGGGGGAAGGGTGGAAGGAATGTAGGAGGCGGAGCTGTTTTTTTCCGATGAGTCACCTCACAAGACACAAAAGAGCTGTTGTTGGCAGGCACAAGGTTTCCAGTCATAACAAGTAGAGCGCAGCTGTAATAGATCATGGCTAAGCTAGCAGAGTATTTTTTAAATTGTATTTTTATTTTGCTTTGAAGGAAATTAGCAAACTTTAAAACAGTCTTGTTGAAAATTTGAAAGTACATTTATAAATGAAACGTTCCCCTTCTAGTTGTCCCTTGAATAATGTGGTGGGTCCCTTTTATCTGTTTTGTTTTTTCAAGAATATGTCTATAATAAATATGTTACGGTTGAGACTTTTCTCTAGCAGTGAATTTAGCAGCATTTTTCCTAGTTTGTGTGGGGGGGAAAAGAAATCCAAAAGTATACATGTTGGCATTTAGATTACATATGGAAAGTTACCCCTATGCAGGAAAGATATATTCATTTTTTTATTATGGCTTAAAATTAAAGACACACACATTAGCAACAATGCACATGTATTGTTGGTGTATTATTTTTTTTTATATTTTTTGTGCCTTTCCACATAGCATTTCATGCTGACATGCAAAAATATAAATGCAATAAAATGGCAAATTATTATATTTCATTTATAAAGCATCAACAATTTACATATTTGCTGACATTATTTTATATATCTCACAAAGCTAAAAAAGGGAGGGGTGATCAAGGGGTCAATAAATACTGTGCGAAAATGCATTATTAGGTACTTGCAAGACTTGGACAAGGAATTCCAAATGTTCTGAAATGGGGACAATCATGGAGTGGTTGTGCAATCCATAAAAATAAAATACACAGTGGGGTTTATTCACTAAAGGAAGCCTTTGCTGGTTCCCTCTCCACTATTCATTAGCAAGGGACAACACTCAAGTTTCTTCAGCAAGAAGGGCTGTATATAAAAAAATGCATAATATTAACTGCAACTTTATCCCAATATCAAGATTCACAGATCTGGAAAATTCTAGAACCCCACATGGTTAAACTATTTAAGGGCAAGCCCCACAAATAAACTGTGTGTGGTCCACAGCCAACTTTTGTGTTTGGTTTCAGTTACTAGAAAGTATAAAAACACATTATAAAATGGCACATTTTGAGAGTTCTCATGACATATATATGCATTTGTCATTTTTAGTGTATTACAAAAAAGTTAATGACAATTGTAAAGCTTGACAGAAGAAAAACCAGAACATGGTTTAATGACTCCATCTGTATACAGCTGTCAATGCAAATTATAGATGAGAAATGCACAGAAGACAATTAACCAAATTTTAAATAAGATATTTCCAATAATAGTACACTTCTCTAAACAGCTATTTATGTTTTTTAATAACTATTTAACCCCCAGAGTGCCAGGGTACAGGACAACTCTTTCCCCCTGGCCACTTTTTATAGAGTTGCCATTGTTAAGTTTAGGTGATATAACATTTTCCAGGGAGGTAGACCCTTTAATGTACAGCGCTACGGAATTTGATAGCGCTATATAAAACAATAAATCATAATAATAATGTAAGATAACTGGACTGTCAGGCAAAGGAATGTATCCCTTATGGCCAGATTATGTTTTTGACCCTCCGACTAGTCCCCCCATAGTTAAGCCCTTTGAGCTCGAGCAAGTGTGGGACTTGCTGATGATCCACCTGACCCCTCAGGATATATTCTACCCCAGACAGAACAGAACAAAGTCAGACAAGCTAGGTTCAGGAATAGAGAGATTTTCAGGAATCTGGCCAAAAGCTGATACAGACAGCACAAAAACAGGAACTAGCTGAGATCAGGATTGGATAAGTCAAGAATGTCAATGCAGCAAACCTGGTCACAACAGGAGAGATACTGCTATTAGTGATGTGAGAGCAAGATTTTTGTTTTACCAATATACCAGCCAGCTGATCTAACAGTAGAATGCTACACTTAAGCATTTTTTGGTAATGTTAGTTACTATAGGAGTAGCATTCTTTTTTTTAATGTTAAAAAAACAAGCTTGATCTGCAGTGTTCTTCTCTTTCTCAGAGAAAGCCTCCACATTTAAAAGAAAATGCACATTTTTCCTTCTTGACATAAGTCTCCAGGTACTGTTGGGTGCACAGGAGTTATGCCTGCAGTTGGCAAGATGGCTTCTGGTTGTCCTCCAATGCACCACTTTTGGCAACTGTAGAAAGAGAATTCTAATGTGCCACTCTGGACCCTTTCCAGGTATTGCAATTGTGGTTGGCACTCAAAAAAAGAAACAAAAAGAAACAGACAACCTGTAAATGAAATACACATCTCCACAAGAATTACATCCTTTTTGCACCAACGTTTCATGACTACAACTTATATAGTGCTCATCAATCTGCAGTTGTGGTCCACAAATAAATCAGTTGCCACCATGCAGTGATACATTTTTTCACAACCTCTGACTTAAAGCAAACATGCAATCTATATTTTACTTTATTAATCTGAAATGAGAAACTTCCAAGCATTTTATTTGCATAATTTAGTTCTGGGTGGGATGGCTGAAAGCAACACAATGTTATATATAGGTGGTTGGGCTCCTGGGTCCACTTGGCCAACTACGTATTTCATAGCGGTTCACTCTCTAAGTTAAATTATTTTAATTAAACATTACTGAACTTAATACAAAGCTAAGTAGATTACATTTCTGATGCAGTACCTGTTATCCACTGTTCCTGAGCCTCTGTGGCAGAAGTAGAAGGGACTAGAACCAAATTACTTCCTTTGCCTAGTGCAGTAACTACAGTTTACAGAGAATTGGTGTAACACCCACTATGCAATGTTTGTGCATAGTTGTGCCCCTTTAATTACATTGGTTGTATTTCCAGTTTTGCTAACTTCCTTGTAGCTAGGTTTGTCACCTTTTCTTAAAAGAGAAAAAATAAGCTTCAACCTCCCTGACAGTGGTTCACTAGAACTCCCATCATTATCTAGTGAGCCAGACACAGACAGTGGTACAGCATGACTTATCATAAGGTGATCCAGACACTAACAGGGTTACAATATAACGCCTATCATTATACCGTGATCCTGACAGAGAGGGTGGTACAGAGTGATTCCTATTGTTACGCTGTACCACTGTCTGCATGACTCCTATCATTATAGAGTGAGCCAGACACAGACTGGAAAACAGCATGACTCCCATCACTATGTACTGAGCCAGACTGTCACTCCCTCTGTATCGGGTGCTCGCGTACAGAGAACTGCTTGCGAGCAGCGGTTACCGGAGGTGACTGTTAATCCCTTTGATGCGTGCAGTCAGGTGTCCGACCGCCGGAGTCGAAGTCAGAAAACAGTATCTGGGGACCTTGCTGCCGTCCAGCATCATAATGCCCGACGACGCATTGATCCCAAGTATTCTGTACTTACCCGCTCCCGGTCCAGCGGTGTTCCTCCTGTCTGTGATGAAGGGGGCGCGGTTGGACTGGTCCGGAGGCGGGATCCTGGGAGGCTGCCCAGAACTGCTGTGATGCAGTCCAGGGGGCGGAGCTTGTAATGAGCACTGGATTAAAAAAACCCGGAAATACTCTGTTCAGGTCCCTGTTGTAATGTCACGACCATGAACACCAAGGCACTCACCACAGAAGTTCTTCTGCCCAGAAGCCCACCACCAAGAGAGACCCCTAGTGACAGGGAGCTAGGACTAGGATGATTCCAACAGTGAGGAGGCCTGGTGTCAGTGGATAGATAATGGGCCAAGTTGAAATGCAAGGTGCAGGAATCATGACACAAGGAACCAGGAACAAACACAGCAGACCAGGGGTTAAATAAAACTGGATAGCCGGGTCGGTACACAAAAGCAGGTAGTCAGACGAGCCAGGCCGGTAATAGAGCGGGTAGTCAGACGAGCTAGGTCTGTAACAGAGCAGGTAGTCAGACGGGCCAAAACTGGGAACCTGGAGATACAGGCAAAGGTACAAAATCTCTAGTCGTCAGGTAGGCAAAGGGCCAAAAACTTAGTAACGAACTTCAGAGAATCACTCAGGCAACGAAGACCATAACAGGGTACTGAATAAAGCATTTCCAGGGTTTTTAAATCCGGTGCTCATTACAAGCTCCGCCCCCTGGACCGCATCACAGCAGTTCTGGGTAGTCTCCCAGGATTCCGCCTCCAGGCCAGTTCAACCGCACCCCCTTCATCACAGACAGGCGGAACACCGCTGGACCGGGAGCGGGTAAGTACAAAATACTTGGGATCAATGCTCCGTCGTGCATTATGATGCTGGACGGCAGCTCAGATACTGTTTTCTGACTTCAACGCCAGCGGTCAGACACCCGACCACCTGCATCGAAGGGGTTAACAGTCACCTCCGGTAACCGCTGCTCACGAGCAGTCCTCTGCACACGAGCACCCGATACCGAGGGAGTGACACAGACATTGACGGCAGTACAGCATAACTCCCCTCACTATATACTAAGGCAGACATTGATGGTGGTATAGCATAACTCCCATAATCCTCATTTTTGTTTGGAGTTCATTGCTTTTTCACTCTCAATCACTCTTACATACACTCATACCCGCTCACTCACTCACTAAGTGACACTCAAGCTTTCTCACACTCTTGTTCTCTCACACTTTTCCTCACAGTTTTCCACACTCTCGCTTACTCTCTCAGTCTTACTCTCATATGCTCTCTCAGTGCATTCCTACTTTCTTCTCAGACTACTTTTACTTCCCTGTCTTCTTTCCAGCAGCTCTGTCTCTTCTCTTACCTCTTGTTTTTCTTTGTCTTCCTTCTTTGTCCGCATCCCACCCAGTGACAGCTCTGGATCTCTTTCATATAAAGGCCTCCGTGCACCGCGTGGACAGCCTCTCGCCTGTACCTCCGATCAATAGGCGTGGAGGCTCGGCCCCTTTTGAGGAAGCCTGCTCCCCAATCCCCTTGCCGCAAAAAGTACCAGGTTTGAATTGCTGTTATTTTGCTTATGCCGGTTACTGGCTGTCCTGGTAACATACCGGCCAGGTGACAACCCTATTTGTAGCTTTGGTACATAGGCTGAACTTTTCAGCAGTGTTTGAGAGTGTCTTCAAAATACTCCAGTCCTCACTGGTGGGTCTCTCAAACACAGAGACATTGTATTCTACATGGTGCAAATCTGGGAATTTCTGCAATCTGTATGAGATAATTACCGTACAAATCTTGCATGACTGGTCTGATGTTAAATCCCATGCTGTTTAACAAGGACTAAATCTTCTTATTGGGCTTCAATAGCCACTGTCCAACTGCCAGGACAATCTCACTCATTCCATGGAGGTGATGGAATAACTATGTCAACAGTCCCAAAGTAAAGTAGGGTCCCTGGGTCATTCGCTGTGCTTTTAATAAAATGGCTGCTTCTCCTCTGATTGAGGTTTTTTATCTTCATGTGGCTTTGTCTTTATACATATGTCTGTTTCCAACAGACTTTAAATGACCTCTTAGCAGTGTTGTCACACAAAGTGCTTGGCATAGCTGGGGTTCGGCAGGGGTGTGGTGTGTGTGGGTTTTGCACACACTTTAGTGCATATATTAAAAAGAATGGCATGCTTTTTTGTAATTTGTGAATAATCAGTACATTTGATTTAAGGCTGACCCAATAAATCACCAGGTCTGTCATTATAAATACTTTAATTACTTATATCAATTATTTAACAGTTGTGCAGTACAATTCACGTAGCTCATTTTTTGCATTCTAAGGTTATTATTATTATTTATTGATTTACATAAAACAATCATATCCCACAATGCTGTACAATTGGTAAACAAGACATAGCAAATGGTGCATAACATAACAATTTTCACTTACAGAAACAAGGGCCCTGGTCAAAAGGGTTTTTAGTCCAGAAGGAGTTAGGGTAAATTATGTATTTACTCATAATTTTTCAGAAAAAATTGGTCTGAGAAATGACCTTGTCTTATAATGACCTCAGATCCGCAGCGCCACTGCACAGCCAAAAGAGTCAGGGGGCTTGTCAGGCACCCTCACTCATGCTCTTTCACACTCTCTAACACTCTTTCATGCTCTCATTTACTCTTACACTCTCTCTCAATGTCTTTCTACTTTCTCCGATGACTGCTTCCGTGTCCTTGTGTCCCTTTCTTCTCTTGGCTCTTCTTGTTCTTTGTCTACTTCTCCCCAGTATCAGCTAAATTATCCAGGTACTTCTGCAAAAGGGTAAATGGAGGGAGAGGATGTCCCCGTGGTGCATGCTGTGGCTCTGCCCTTTTGCACTACAAGATGCCAGAATATGGCAGATTTGCATAGAAAGAGAAGCGTTTCTGCACTTCCCTTTCTCTGTGAATCTGTCTAGTATCATTTAAGAGTAACAAAAGCTGAGCCACTAAGTGGTAGATTACACACACTCACAGACTGGGGC
Organism: Spea multiplicata; assembly: GCA_009364415.1. Classification (NCBI taxonomy): domain Eukaryota; kingdom Metazoa; phylum Chordata; class Amphibia; order Anura; family Pelobatidae; genus Spea; species Spea multiplicata. The sequence continues at coordinate 25,674 of VKOC01015779.1, read as the reverse complement.
CGCCGACTGGTGAAACATATAGCTTCGTGATCTGGAAGTCTGATGGACAAATTTGGGCTTGCCAGATGCCAGGAGAATACTTACCTACCGTAATTGATAGGGTCCACTGTAAAGATTGGTGCAGAAGAGATAAGGATCTGGGTCTGTTTTCCAGGGTTTGGGCTAGGCCCTTTAGTTCCACTAAAGGGTAATGTTAATGCTACAGCATAGAAATGGATTTTAAACAATACATGCTTCCAACTTTGTGGCACCAGTTTGGGGAAGGCTCTTATGGTTTTTTAAGTTTAGTGTGGAGGAACTTGAGTGGCATGCACAGAGCCTTGACCATATCCCTACTGAAAATCTTAGGGATAACTGGAATGCTGATTTTGAGTCCGTGCTTCCAATCCAACATCATTGCCTGACCTCACAAATGCTCTTTTGAATGAATAGGCACAAGTTCCCCCTTCCCACAAAAGTGTAGGATTTTATAGCCAGAAATGGAGGGGCTCCATATTAACACCCATGGTTTTGAAATGGGATGTTCAACAACTGCATTTATATGTTTGATGGTCAGGTGTCCATATACTTTTGATCATATAGTATAAGTATTAGAGAGGAGAGGAAAAACGATCTGGTACAATATTTGAACATATTTAGCACTAGAATTCTTTATAAATGTTTCATGGCCAATGTTTCAGTTTAAATTAGTTAGTTGGAAGCTGATAACATGACTTTACCACCTCAATGTTTATTTTGTGTTAGAATTTAAACAAAACTTAAACCTGATTATCCATAGTATTGAATTTCAAGGAGAAGTTACTCAGAAATGGTTAACAAAGAAATGCTTTTTCTACCTCTAATAGAGCTAATTTAGATACCCGTCCAATATATATGGCAATTGCTAATCATAATTCTAATATAATGTCTGTATATTATTATACAGTCTTTTTTCAGTTACACATATAATTATTAATAATTTAGATTTTAATAGTATTGATTGTAGCTGCCCAATACTAATTACTTGCATAACATCTATTAAGCTGCACATTTATTTTCTGCACTGATTGTTTAGTATTTTTATAGCAGCATTTGTGAAATAGTGTCTTATGTATAGTATGTTTGCTTCATATTAAGGGTTCATTCACTGATTTAAACATAAACAGGCCCACACCTGACTTTAATTTCTCACTGCAATCTAATAATTACCAACAGGGTTTACACACATTCCCCTGATTACCTGATTTGTAAACTGTGTGTAAGGTTACATCTTTAGTCAACTAAATTCACATGGAAACCTAATAAATTATCCAGTTACTATAGCCTCTTTTGATGTTTCCTATCTTTTCTTGAATAACTAGTGTATGGTGGAACGGTTTAGCAGTGCTTTTTTTTTTTCTTCCTTTTTTCTTTCCTGTAAAGGTCAAATTGCTCTTGCTTGCATGCCTGTCTGTGAGCCACACAGCCAGAGCTAACTACTGTGTGATCATATCCTCATTTAATCTGCAATAGATTGTTTTTGCCTTTTTGTGCTGCTCTGTGATGTGGGAGGTGCCTGACTGCACACAGTTGCTGCAGTACTCCTAGTTGGCAAGCAAAGAAAGCAGTACAAAGACCTCAGAGCCTATAACTACACTATATCGGTTAGTCGAATGCTTTTACCTTGGATTTTCCATCAGTTGCCTTAACAGCACAGCTACATTCTACAGTCAAGCTTCATTTCTACGAATCGCAAGGTTGTACGTATTTTTATTGTTAATTAGCAGATTACCATTATTTTAAATTAGAAAATGATCTTGGTACAAATAATTGCACTAGTGTATAGTAAATGGATGTTTTGTTGTGCTGGTGTCTTGTCTCAATGGTGAGCCGATTGATACATTTGTCTTTCCAAGGTAAGATATTAAATTTTTTGTCTTTTGATGTGAATCCACATTTAGTTTTGTGGATATGTGCGGGAGTGACGCTGAAACATGGTTTAAAGCAGTGTATTGGTGTAACGCGAACGTTGAAAGTGTCAAAAGAAAGCCTATTCACCGAGTGCGGATTACCAAACTTGCGCTACCTAACGCTGCATAGGCCTATGTGACGGAGAGCGCCAGGATGTGATGTCATATACTGTGACAGTCCTTATTAAAGCACATATAGTGTGATATGGAAATTACATACCGGCAAATGCACAGTTCTTCAACTTCCTGTCGGTTTACTTGAAGGAAGAGGATATATCCTCCCATTTCCTTGTTTTGTGTGATGTCACATGCATATATCGCTAGGGCCTAGTGCACCAAATTAGCGGTAGCCTCACATCTGCTAGTGTAATTTATATATTATTAGTACTTTTAATACGGTTACAGCTATGGTAACTTTCATCTCAGAGCTGCTATGTCTTTTATTAACTAGCTTTTTTTCCCTTTTTTTTTTAAAAAAAAATAAATCATGATAGATGTTATGATTTTTTTATATTTTTTGTAAATCGGCATGAGCCAATACAGACATTCTGTGTTTTCAGGAGCCTTTCTAAAATATTTTAGGAATATTTTAATGAAATTTTGGCATACATGATAAATCCGATTTAAATGCAATGGATGTATATTGGCTCTTTAATTCTTAATTACATTAATACATTCATTTTCTATTAATATCTTAAGTACAGTGCAGTATATTTACAGTACAATTTAATACACAGCTAAAAAAGAAAATAATTGTTGCACTTATCTTACTAATGTATACTGTAGCTTTGGTGTTGTCATTTTGCACAAAGAGCACACTCTAGTGTTTGGACTGTGCTTAACAAGATAGTTATGTCAGATGAACTGTGTGTGTTAAAATAACATTCACATAATAAAATTAGGACTTTATGTAATGTCAGAACTATACCTAGATTACCTTATATCTAGGTCTATTTTGTATTTAACATAAAGAAATTATGCATACCCATTTTGCAATGCATGACATTTCAATTAGGTGTTTAATGTTAGCATAGATGCTGCCCCTTGGCATTCTACTCTGCACCATGGTTGACTTAATTATGGGTTATAAGTTGGGTTGTCATATCAGCCATTTTTGTTCAGTTCACTCAGTTTTTTACATTTTGCTTACCACCACCTATGAAGTAGTAGTAGTATGTATAAACAGCACTATGTAGTTATTTTCCTTCTGTGAGTTTATACATACCACATACTGCAGGATAGGTAATGGTCAGCAACATTTATAAATTAGATGTTCTAGGAAAAAAGATACGGCAAACAAGTAACAGGGGACTTGCAACCTGTTTTAAGACATTTGCCTGACCACTGACTCATGCTGTCAATTTAAGTAATTGGTGCAGAATTGTTTCATCAATCAAGCATGGTTTAGCTCAGTATTGATTGGAATAGGAACCATAGAAGATTGTCCTGGTTCCATTTGCATCAATCATCTCTTTAAAGGAACACTCCAGCTACCATATGCACTTTAATAAATATAATAGTTGTATGGTCCCTTTAAATTTCCATGTGGTCCATTTTGCAAATGCTGAATGCACCTGTCTGCACGTGATATACTCATTATTTATTCGGCTCTTGTGCTTGCTCTGGAGAAGGCCGGGGTCTGTTAAGGGACCAGGTTGCATTTGTAAAGTCTTCTCACTGATTTCAGTGGTAGCATATTCCTGCCACTGATTTGACAACTTCAGGCAGCCAATAAACATCAAGAAATGTCAGATCATCAAAGGAAAATGTAACTCGCTGCGGCAGGTCTATAAGTGTTTTATTTGTTTTCTGTCTAGGAAGAATGCATATTTAAGTACTCACATAGTACATCCATTCATTTATAGTAGGGGTGTCAGGGACGTTATACTGTTTCTTTTTAAATTTCAGATTGCAAAAAAATGCAATGTTTGCGTGTTAAATAAACAAATTCAATGTTAAAATCAGTAGTTCAATGTGATGCATGGCTATTGCATTTTTCCTCCACGGATGGGTCCAACAAATGTACTAACTGGTATTACTGTGAAAACACTGCTGAAACACTCCATACCTGGTGCCTTCCCAATTGCTACAGGGCCAATGAAAAAACACAGCTAATGCAGACTGGTAGGTTTGTCTTTATAATAATAATAATTAGACCAAATGAAGCATGTGTGTGAGCATCTTGGGAATACCACCTTAGCACTGAATCACATGTGCAATCTTGAGCAGGTAAGTATGCTAAGTGCATAAGGAGGAAAAAGCACATGTGTCGAGGAACACCCAGCTATTGTGCATATGAGGACTGGAGTGCGTCATAAAGTTACATAAGGCTTATGGTTTTATTATGGTTTTTCATGAATCAGTGTAATTGCTTTTGGGATATTTGGTTTAAAAATACGGTAATATTTTACCTCTGAAAAGCAGTTTTGTTGGTCTCAACACATCTATTATACACAATTTCCTTTTTCTTAACTCTGCCCATCTAAGCCTAGAGCCAGTAAGCATGCACCAAAGGCGTAGACTAACTTAGTGCTTAAACAGTCAATGCGTTTTCTGACCATACCATTTTTGATTGTGTATTAAATATTTATGGAGTTATTTAGAATTGGGGGGTGCTATACAGTCCCAAATGAGACACAGGGCCTCTAAAGGGAAATGTGGAATCTATAACACGCATGGCCCAACTTGTGTCCTGTAATATGACAGAAACCATAAAAACCATGCATGTGTAGTGTTGTAATCAGGAGATGCAGCTGAACACTTTAGGCTGGATTCCTTTGCAATAACACATAATCTGTGCAAAAAAATCCTAAGAATCCTACACAATACTAAGTGTTGGTGGGACAAAAAGCGCAGGAAATAATTTCTGTGGCCAAATAGATGCATGAAAAGTACCCAAATATCCCTGATAGGATAGTCCAGGTTGTCTGCTTTACAGAAATATATACTTTTGTGGGTATTTTTTTGTAGGTTTTACTAACTTTTTCATCCTAAATTTCAACTAATTATCTAACTATGGCATCAAAAGTAAGCCCTTGCTCCCCTTCAGGGTACATGTGTACACTATTCTCAGGAAAGGGGAACAATGGCTCAACCAACATGATGTATGCATTTCAAATATGGCGGTGCCCTGCTGCAGGAACAAGCTTATGAAGTGATGATCGCTTCCTTCTCTCAGCCGTTGTTGTTGAAATGTCTTGATATCGAGGCATTCAGCTACATAAAAAACAAACAAACCCCAGAGTGACCACAAGCGCCGTATTTAAAGACAGAGTAGCTTTTAAATATGGTGCTACCCTTCTCCTCTACACATTGGTGAGGATGTGAGCAATGATAGTTTTCCTTGCTCGGGATGTTGCTGCATCAGCAACATCCAATCAGGAACATCCAATGATTTTCATTGGAATATTAATTGACAAGGAAGGGGTTTATCATAGGCAGTGGTCTTGCAAAGCAGCACTTTTTTTAAAGTGCTGTACATTTCAGTTTCAACTGGGAATTTCGAGATCTTTGTCATCCTGCCCCAATGTCCTATTTGGGACATCTTTGAAGCAGGCCAATTCAGTTTACCCCTATCAAACTTTTTGAAAACTAGACTAGCTCTAAATCTACCACCAGCATTTGTCCAATTTGTGGTGGTAATTTGTTTAATTTTTTTTCCCACACACGCTGTACTTAAGGAAGTTACAGCTCCTGGTATGTCACTGGCAAACATACCAATATGCATTCAGCAACGTCTCTTGAGTACACTGATACCAACCATGCATGGAATTTGTCATATTTGGGGGCTAAAAGGGCGCATTTGCATTACTATGTTATTTTCCAAACTCGGTCTGGGAGATAAAATAGTTCAAAGGCACGCTGCTGCCTATTGGATATACCGTATTTGCTTGATTATAAGGTGACCCCCCCTAATTTTTTTTGTAATAATTTAGGAAAAAAAGCCAGAATATAAGACTACCCTATAGGACAAATATTTTACTACTAAATATTCACATGTAAACAATTTTTTCATATTTAGTAACTATGATAATGCATTTATTATGGGGGGATTTGCCACTCTGCCCCCCTATATGTAACTTATACCCCTTATATGCCACTACATCCCTGATATACCACTCTGCCCCCCCCCCCGACTTACCAATGCATCCCCAGACTTGCTCCCTGGTATCTGCGGGATGCGCGTACACAGCCTCCACTTCTGCCTGCCACTTCCACCTGGGGTTCTACGACTGATGAGCCTAAGGTCATGTCACGCCAGTGCTCCGTCATAGCGGAGGTTGTCTCTGCGCATTGCACAAACATTTACCGGCTGTTAGAGGAGGATCTAGTTCCCCTGCAGCACTGTGGGTGAGGTCCGAACATAAGTCTACCGTGAATATAAGATGACAGGTATTTTTAAGAGCATTTGCTCTGAAAAAAAATCTTGTCTTATATACAAGCAAATATGGTAATTTTACATCAGCCTAGATGAAGAAGTATAGTTTGCGGATGCTTCTATCCAGAAGGAAGATGGGCTCAGGCCTGATGGTCAGTCCAGGGCTGTCATGTGCAGATATGCACCAATGTTTATTGTATACAGATTTCTAGCTGGGTTGTTCATTTAACTGGCCATGCAAAACAAAAACACCACTTGCTGCCCCTCCCCCACAAGGCACCACAGCATAACTATAATAGCATCCCTGCCATGTGCTCCTTTTTAGTGCAGAATGGCGTAAAACATCATGGCTATGCTGTTGAATGTGCGCTAAAGTACTCCTAACAGGCATTATAGGGACTCATTTTATTACTAATGTAGCTATTTCTCATCCAATCCATGATAAGAGCCCCTACCGTGCAAACAACACTATCACGTGCGCAGGGACACACAATCCCGACCAAGCATCAGCAAGATTAGTCCCTCCGCGGTGTTAAACTGCTACCGCTAGAGGACCTTGTGAATCAAGCACAGCCAGTCCGCCTAATGGCGGTAGCTATGTAAAGGCCAGCGTAGTGTGCTCCTGGTTTAATAGTAACACAAAGCGTAAGGAACCAAGGCTGCTCCGCGGTTTTTTATTTTATTTTATCATACACGCTTGTACCTGAACTTACTTGAACTTGTCTGAGCCAAGCGCATTTTTGGAAAACTAGTAGGATACATCAGCTACAGCGACATATCGGGGCCTACCGGCAGTGATTGCTCGTTAGTTCGTTTACAAGACACGGCAGTGCTGGCACTGTTTCTGTGAAGGGACTATCTTTCCCGCGCTCCATATTGTTGCGAAGCCTCTCTACCTCAGCAAAGACGGTAAGAGATTTGCCAGGCGAAAGATCACACATCGCTGTTGTATGTTCACGTGGGCAGTCACTCGGGTCAGCAGTACACATTTAAGTACGTTTTCAGGGGCTGGTACTTGCTGTCGGCGTGCAAATGTTATGTACCCTGTACTGTAATTGTATTGTTCCGTGTACACCGACAACATTGACCGAGAACATCCTGGAAGCGTATTCGAGCCTGTAGAAAATAGACATGAGGAGATATTTTACTGCCGAAACCCAACATCAGACTGTAGCTTAAATGCTTTCTAGGGTGACTGTATCGGTATATTTTTCGAGGACACGCTTTTTACGTATTGTTGAACAGCACATGTAATACACTACCTTGCAGTATGTGGTGCTCAATGGTTGTTTTTTTTTCATGTACATGGAGCCTGGAAGACAAACTGGCAAAGTGGACGGCCTTTGTGGCTTAGGGTTTTACGCCCCTTAGTTGCCATAGTTTTTTTTTTTTTTTTTTGCATTTTTACAGCATTTGTTCAACTGTGATTTCCCATTTCCTGTGTTTAGTGTACCCACACAATTTTTTTTAGGACAGTTGGGATTTTCTCCTTAAACCACTTTTTAGTCTATTTAGCATGAGTAATTTTTAAAAAATGTTTTTGCAATTTTTCTATATTGGGTGCCTGATAAAATAAAACAAAAAAACATTTGTGTTAATATCCCCTGAGTAGAACAATACCCTACATGCACAGTATTTTTGTCTTTGGGTTTATTCTATTTTATAAAAAAATGCTCCCTTACATACATTTTTTTGAGGTCTCGGAAGCAGATTGTACCCCTTTATTAATTTTCATTATATTTTCATCCATTTCTAAAAATTTGTTTACATTTTTCTTTAGACTTTTTTGATCCCTCTTACTTATGATTGCAGTACCCGTGATCCACTCGATGGAAAAACTGTCAGCTGTAGAAAAGGTTCCCAGGAGGTTAATGTCTTGGTTAATCTGGTGTAACCGGCAATTACGCTAAGCATTATTACACCACATCGGCAGGAATCTGCCATGTATTAGTAAGAAAATGTCCCCGTCCGCACAAAACCATCTGACATACTATTATGTCCTTGGTCATTTAGGCCACGTTTTGTAGGACGTAATAGTACGTCGTATTGTTGTGAAGGGGTTAAAGTATTTGCTAAGAAATCTTTTTTTTTTTTCTTATCATGGCACCTGTCCGCTTACTGCCTGATATATCCCTCCCATGAACATTTCGTCCTAAAAGTTGATGTGTTAGAAGCAGGAAAAATTGAGGACCAAATTGTGATGCCTAGATGACTGGGTGAGATCATCTCCAAAACTGCCGCTCTTGTGGGGTGTTATAAGGAAGGGAAAGCTGTGAACTGGCCAAGGTTCATTGATACACGTGAGGGGCAAAGGCTTTTTTTAGGTAGACCCCTGGTGGTTATTTGAAATGCTAGTATTTTAACATTCTTTCCATGTCAGGATTTTTGGGAAGATATGCTAGTTTTAGCACTTGATTTGTCTACAGTACCTGTGTTCAACCTGCAGTGGCGCTTGTGATTGCTCTCTGGAGTGGTCACAGTGCACCCTGGGGTGGGTGTTCAGTGTCTCTGAATGCCTTGGTGGCGAGGCATTTCAGCAACACCATTGAAGCTTGGGTTGATTGCTTCCTAAACCCTTTTAAAACGAGCATCCACCGCCATACAGTATATGCCGGGTGTTGACTTAAGGGGCTAAAGACCAGAATTATTTGTGCGATAGGCAGAATGATCCTGTTTATAGGAAAACGAGGAAACTTGTTTTGCGAGGGGCAAAATCTCTTGCAGTGGCGCTTGTGATGGCTCTCTGATGAATGCCCTGGTGGTGAGGCATTTCAGCGACATCATTGAAGCTTGGTTTTGTATACATAAACAATCATTCAGTATGAAAAGAATTAAGAAAAAAAGCCAACTTTCCGCACTTTCGCCTATTAAAAACTGCACCTAGCCGGTGCAAATAAGGAGAGAAAAACAATATTAAGGTATTTGTCCTGATTTTGGAAACACTTCAGATGCCTGGTATTTCCATTTATTTTGTTAGTTTTGAGGCTAACCCTGAAATAACTCCAAAAACTTAGCTCACCTGAGGATTTCAGACACCCACTTACCTTTCTAGGGCACCCACTGCAGAAATAAGCTGAATGGGAACACAACATTTTGGGGTGGTCCACCTTTTTACATGTCATGAGTTTTTGGGATATATGCTGCACAACTGGGATACCAATGACTGCAAACAAAATGGAGGAAAAAAATGCCCTCTTCTCCTGGCCACATACATACCACATATGTGTGGTATGTCTTGTCTGTATCATAAGACATCCCCGAATCATAAGTGCAAAGAGGTTTCGGGTTTTTTTATTTTTTTATTTTTTACAAACAGTTGAACCAGGCGGGCGCACACATGGACTTGTGGTAAAACAACCCCTGAACATCAAAATAATCCCCTATAAACTATAAATTCCCTGAAAGCAGAAAGCCCCAGACACCCCTTTTAACTCTAAGTGGACCCCCACAACTCCAAATTTCCTTTAACCGTTCACATTTCTTGCACATACCGGAATGGATATCTGTTTTCCTTTCTTGTACACTGTAACGGGTTCACCAAAAGAGCTGTAGTAACTCCCAGTGATCACCCACATGTATCCTCCTGTCGTCCCCGGAATCACTTCCAGCACCAGTCAGCATGCGCACCTTGGAACCCTGCTATGTGTACCCAATAAGTAGACACAACTACCTTGAACTGAGTACAGCAGGAATGAACAGTTTATTGATGTAAAACATAGACTGATATAGCCACAGAACCTTATTAACATTGATAAACAAGTAGACAACCCAACCTTTCATCCCCAGGCAGCAATCCTATTGATGGTATTAATTAAACAATGGAGTTCCTGCCTGTGCCATCTTTGTTTGACAGCCAGGATAGAGCCATCTCTGCGTACCTTGGGGCCCTGTATGACAGGTCATTCTGTCACATACACGCTTAATGCTTTTTAATGAAGTTTCTTCCCTGGGTTTTGGGGCAATTTTTATAGCTTGGTGAAAATACCTTAGTGTTAACAGAGAGTTTAAGGGGTGGTTTGCAGCGCTTCCCAGGGGGGTGCAAGAGGGTGTGACAAGAGTGGCTTGTGTCCTTACAACTGATTGTCAGTATTGCTTTTGAAATCGTTCTAACACAGCATGTGATGTAATCGTTGTATATTGTTTCATTTGTAGATTCACGATCGCGAGAGTTCATTAGTGTTTCACCCCGCAGGGCCTCTCTGCTCACACACACTGTGCCTTCCTCCTGAATTCACTCGGCCAATTCCGTGATTATCACCGCTTTGTCCAGCCCTCGTTGCCACTGACTTCCCCATTTATAATGCGAAGGACTGAGGAGCGCAGAGGAGACAGGAGGTAACACTTGTCCAGGCACACTCCATTCTACTGCTACCTGAGTCGAGAGACGTAAGCTCCTTTGTGCGAGTTTCTCTTCATGTTCTGGTAGCCAAATCTATTAATTGACTCGCACTAGTGAGGTGTGAGTTTATTGGCAGTGAGATTGAACAACTACTACACAGTGTCATTCACTTGTCCAGAAGTTGCCCCCATGTAAATTTGATCACGCCCATTGGTCAAGTGTTATTTGAATGACAAAGGAAAGTGTGAGTTGTCTTAGAGGTAGAGGTCTCGTGTTTTTATACCCGTTTTCTAAATTAGTCTTTATGAAGCGGTTGCCTTTTATGACAGGGTCATAGCTAATAGACTTTACCATAGCCTCATACCAGTCATCCTTAGAGCCCCTCTATCAGTGCACGTAGGATAGAACACATGTTCCTGTCATTCATGTTTCACTTAAACCTAGTGTGAATATATATATAATGATATATTGCAAGGCTTTCTTACATTTCCCCCCTGAATATGGTTACGTAATATAATTAACTGTGTGTCCTGTACATTAACTTGTCATATGACTCACTTTAAATGCGTACAGGGAAATATATGCATAAAAGCGTATCTACAGAAGAGTTGTGCAGCTTAATGATTTTCTAAATAATATATCTCCCGGTTTTATGCTTGTCTGAATCTCTGTATACATTTTTTCTAACTTTGCATAACATATTTGAAAAATCATTCATGTTGAAGATGCAAATAAAACAATAACAAATGGTTCTAACAAAACATTTGTGACAGTGGAGCCAACTGATGCAGTGGGACACCACCAAGACACTCATTTTAAAATCTACCTGCATCTTGAGACCATTGATTGCTTGCAAAACGGTGCTACCTCTTAAATATTCAGTGTGAGAACATCAAAAGCAGGGCCCTCTTTATGCCATTTATAGGTTTGTATATTCTAGTTTCTTGAATATACAGTGGCACGGAAATGTAAATGAACCCTTTGGAATTACCAGCGTTTATGTATAAACTTGTCTTAAAAGAAGATCTTCATCTAAGAATAATAAGGAAACAGAATCTGTTTTAACTAGCACCACACAAATTAATGTATTCTTGGCCATATGGAATACATTGTTCAAACTTTCACAGTGTGGGTTGGAACAAATATGTGAACCCCTAGGCTAATCACTTCAACAAAAAGTTGGCCATTAGCAAATAAGTAAAACAGGTCTAGTGGTGTGTTTTAGAGCTACATTGACATTAAAAAAAAACAGCCAAACATTTTGATGTTGCTATCTGCATCAGCTGATGTGAACCATGCCTCACAAAAGAAAAATCTCAGAAGACCTACAATCAAGAATTGTTGATATGCATAAAGCTGAAAATGGTTACAAAGTAACACTTAATGCTTTACACATTCATAAGTCCACAATTAGACATTGTTTGGAGATGTCACCAATTTAGTACTAGGGTTACTCTACCTAGAACTGGATGCCAAGTCATGACTCCAAGTCACAGTAACATCTTGAAGGAATTACGGGAACTGGTTAAAATCTCATGAGTCTATCATATGCAAAACATGAGCATGCATGGAGTACATGGCAGGACACCTCGGAAGAAGAGGCTGCTGTTCAATTTAACATTGCTGTTTGCCAAAGACCATCTTGACGCTCCAACGCTAATGGGATAATGTTTGTGGTCTGATGCAACTATGGTTGAATTGTTTCGGAAGAACACACAGCACTACGTATTGCTTAAAAGCGCACCACGTACCTACATGAAAACATCCCCTTGGTGAAGTATGGTGAATGGAGTATCGTGATTTAGGACTATTTTGCTTCCAAGGTATCATTATAGGATAGTGCCTGGGTGGCTGTCTGTCTGAAGCTCAGGGCCATTATCCTACTGCATTACAAAACTTCTACTAAGCATCAAAGAAAATGTACTACAGAATATATAAAGAATAGATAAATGCCTTTTGGAGTTCCATAATCAGAGCCCAAACCTTAACTCATTAGAAATGTTGTGGAATGACCTCAAAAACGCCATTCACAATAGACATTCTAGAAAAATGCCTGACCTTAAGCTGTTCTGAAAGGAAGAATTGTCTAAATTTCTTCCTCAACGTTATGCAGGTCTGATCTGCAGCTGCCAAAGGAGGTTCGACCGTATAAAGCCAGGGGTTCACTTTTGCCACCAGCACTGTGAATGGTTTAATGGATGTGTTTTTAAATGACAAAATTAACAATTAATACAGAGAAACGGGTAATTCCTAAGGGTTCACTTACTTTTTCTTTCTACTGTATGTGTTGTAAGAAGTGCTGTGTAAATTGTTGCCACTGTATAAATAAAAGGTGATACATGTGACAAAAGAATCATGCCTATGTAAGGGACCTTAACTAGCCATGAGCTGTGGTCTTGGTGTGCATGAAGCAACAAAGATGTATCAGGAGCAGTTATCTATATGTAACTGAGACAATGTAGGCTCTGATCAGAAGGGAAGATTTTGTTTAGCCTTTGTGTTGTGATTTATATTCATATCAATCAAATTCTGAGGTCTTTCAGAAATAAGCATTTCCTAAGAGTAATCTGTGTTGCTGACATGCCTTGATACCCTGATTACCTTGTGATTGCTCCGAAGAGCAACCACAAGCGCCATCGGCGAATGGTATTGCTGCCACTCACAAGATGGCGGCGCCAACTGTCAGATCAATGAGTTCAGAGTGTCTATCCCCTGCAGGCTGAATACAGGTACTGCATTCAACCATGCAAGTGAATGGAGCCCAGCTTACTAATCACAATGTAATTAGTAAAATAAAAAACTGGTAACATGTAAAAAAAAAATAAAAAAAAAAATTCCCCACTGTCACTATAAAAAGATATATAAATACACACACACACAAATACTATGGCAAACTGCAACAAAGGCTGGTGGTAAAATGTGTGCATGGAAAAAGTTCCAGCATTTGAATCTCCCAGGGGTGTATATTTTTTTTAAAAATATATGGTTTGATGCGGTAAATGTTTTGTGTTTTTTTTGTTGATTAAAATCTGCTGGAGATTTAGTCAACTAAATTCTACTGGAGAAGAGATTTAGTCAACTAAATCTACTGGAGATTTAGTCGCCTAAAACTAAAACAATTCAGATGACTAAAATACAAGTAAAACTCAAATGGCATTTTAGTCAAAAGACTGATTAAAATTAAATCGACTTTTCCCGTCAAAATTAACCTGGTCTGAAAGTAATTCAGTGAATGCAAAGGGAGCAAGGCAGGTAAATCCTTGGGCAACTAAGGGGAAATACGCATACATGCTCATCTTGATGGTTTTTGTACAGCCAGAAATGTCTCTGGTACACAGAAGAGTAGACATATGGAAGTCCTAAGTGACTGTTTTACATTCTATTTTTATATTGCTTTTCCTTCTTTATATTGTATATCATGCGTTTAAAATTGTAACCTTAATATTTTGTATTTGTGTGCGGTTGTCTCTTGTGCGTCGTAAGTCCATAGCTAGCAATAATCAACAGTAATATGTTATATTCTAAAAATGTTAGGATCTTTATCCCATCTTTAAATTAACCTAACATTACCACGATGCTGTGGTTCCAACTATGTTAAAATGGGACTTGTTTACAGGACAGGTCTAAGTATTATTTTTATTTTTCCAATGTTATTTCTGTTGCTGGGCAGACCTTGGCATTCCCTCCTCCTTTATGCATTGAGCTCTCTGAGTGCCTCATGATTGGCTTGCATAATGTGGAGCTCTGCATCCAATGGTAAGGAGCATGCAAATTGTTAACTCGGTTAACATCAGGCAGGTTTTGTGTAGTTTTGTTTGCCGGGAAAGCAGATCTTTGATGACACCATGGCTGCAGGGGGCTGTCTTCCTGGTATGTGTCTGGTTTTAAATATTTCTGAATTACTTCTGTGAGAATTAATCTTCAGTAACCTGCAGAATGATTTCCAAAGTATTGTTTGGTGTGTATGTGTATATATTTTATATATATTTTATATTAGTGTGTATAAATAGTCAAACATATAAATGTGTGGTATACATATTTAGGAATATAAATGTGTGTTTATAACCACAATACATGTGGATATAACAGAATTGTTCAGTTTCATCACTGTTATAATATGCACAAATTTACTGTGTGGATTTCACACAATAAATTGGTATAAGTTATACTAAAATGTATGTAAAACATTGGTCTCCTTATTTTCTAGGCGGAAAGTTGTCATCCTGCTTTTCTCTTGATAGAAATGCTGCTGACATCATTGAGGGATCTTGATTTTATTCTAGTTTCACACAGCCCTCACCACTGCACCAATGAGTTTTGTTTGATTGTCCCCACCTCACTGACGATTTTTTTTAATTTTTTGGCGCTACCTCCTAAAACGGTTTTTGTTTGACTAGTGTATATTTGATTGGTGCGCTAGTAGTGGGCGTGAGGTAATCCTGTCTCCGCATTGGACAGAAAAAAACATGGGGTGAAAAATATTTTCAATTTTAATTGAAATGCATTTTATTTTAATGTTTTCGCTAAACATAAATTGTATCGACTGTTATATTTAATGCATTATATCTAAATTTATTTGAGGCTGTTGGTACAATGAAACAAAATTAAACTTTATCCGGCATTTTTTTTTATACAGTTAAATGGTGTTGGTGTGCTTCCGGCAGCCATTTTTTAAATAAACTAGTATTATGAAAATCTGCCAATGGCTTTTACTGTAACTTTAAAAAAAAAAATACACCTATTGTTTATAACCCATCCGTTTGCACGCTCAGAGACCAGCTTTAAATAATTTATTTAAAAATCCTTTTAAAAGATGCATTTCGATATGCTAAGATCATAGCACAATCCCTACTAAACATCTATTGAGACTTCCTTAACATAGGTATCACCCTACATTTGAGCCACAATATGTAGTAGTACAAGGAACTAAGATGTTTTATATACTTATTTGCAAGGTGCCTTCCATGTGCAACCTTTTTTTTTTTTTTGAAGAAGTATTTTTATCGAAATCACACAAAAGATACTTAGATGTTGTATTAGCATTTTTTACCCCTTGTATAACAGTTTAGTTTCTGTTACAGTTGCAAGTGGTAATTTGTTTTTATTTAAATTTTATGTGCGATGTTCGGGTTCCCCACCAAGTTTATCATTGTTTGGGGCAAAAAAAAAAACATTAAAAAATTGAATATAAAACATTTTTTACTTTTATCGTATTTTTTTGTGATCTTTATAAAGTAAGATGTCTAAAATGTTTTAACAATTTGCCCTTTGTTACAATGACTAAAAATTCATGTCAACGTTACTTTTCAAATATGTTAAGGTACTGCCCTATAAGGCTCCTTACAAACCTATTCCACTATCTTTGTGTACCAGTTATCAAAGTCGAAGTAAAAAAAACAGTCAGGATAGTAGTAATTGTATTGTTTCAGTATAAAGAAATAAAGTAGTTTCCATGCTGGTCTTTACGCACAGATATAAGTGTATACATTACCTGGTACCAACAAGATATGGCATGGTCACTGTTGTATTTTGAGTGCAAGTGGACATAAGGCCTTAAGGCCAGACTAAGTAGTGAAACATTCTTATAATTAAGGTGAATTATTGTTTGAAAGTGTGTATGTGTGTGTGTATATGTATATATATATATACACACACACACACACACACTATATGGACAAAAGTATTGGGGGACACACAAAAAAATGGGTCGTTCTGAAGAGCTCAGTGAATTCACGCATGGTACTGTGATAGGATTCCACCTTTGTAATAAGTCACTTAGTGAAATGTAATCATTGCGTGATATTCCACGGTCAACTGTAAGTGTTATAGGAAAGTGGAAGGGTTTAGGATCAGCAGCAACTCGGCCAGGAAACAGAAGTCCGTGTAAAGAGACAGAGCGGGGGCAACAAGTGCTGAGTCGCATCGTGTGTAAAAGTATCTAACGCTTTGCTGATTTTATAGCAAACTTGTTCCAAACTTACACTGGTGTTAATGTCAGCACAGAAACTGCTGCTGGAGCATCGTGGAATGGGTTTCCATGGCTGAACAGCTCCATCAAGTCTCCCATCTCCATGTACGATGTCAAGCGTTGGATCGAGTGGTGTAAAGCATGCAGCCACAGGACTCTGGAGCAGTGGAAATGTGTTCTGTAAAGTAGTGAATCACACATCTGTTTGGCAGTCTGATGGGCAAATCTGGATTTGGTGGATGCCAGGAGAACCTTGCCTGACTGTATTGCGGCAACTGTTGGTGTGGGCCCCTTTCTTCCAGTGAATGGAAATCCTAATGCTTCAGCATAACAAGACATTTTGGACAATGCTATGCTTCCAAAGCAAGGTTTCAAAAATACATGGTTGGATGAGTTTGACCTCACCCTATTGAACCTTTTTTTGGATGAACTGGGACCAACATCGGTGCCTGAACTCACAAACGCTCTACTGGATGAATGGTCAGAATTCCCACAGAAACCCCCCAAAATCTTTAGAAGAGTGGAAGCTGTTATAGCTGCAAAGTGGGGACCAAATATGTCTATGGATTTAGAATGCAATGTCATCAAAGTCCCCGTTGGTGTAATGGTCAGGTGGTCCCATATTGTCCACATAGTGTGTGTATATATAATTTATTAATTGTGGGTGAAAATTTGCCTGTATGATATAAGCGAAATACTCTAAATAATGCTCATGTTCACTAGCGTAGGTTGCAGTACCCCTGGGGCTTTATAATCTTTCCTTTTTCTTCATCCCACCTATCGACAACACAATAGGAATGGTAATGTAATGAGAAATAATCATGCAGATCCTCAGAACAACAAGTTAAGATAGATGGCCCATGGAATACTCATAAAATTAATTTGTAATAATCCATTATGTTGGATTGTATAGTGAATGGCTGTAAGTGACTGAATGTAGGATCTGGGAAAAGTGTCTGTACCACATTAAAATTTGTCATATCGTTTCCGTGTTTTACACATGCTGAGCAGTCCTACAAATTTTCCTTTAGTTTGCAAGTGGAGATAAACCATAATATATTTTTCCTGCAATAACATTGTTGAGTACTGTACAAGTTATTTAGTTATCCATTACAGGCTGCTAGTTTTATATCATAGGTAGCACCAGCAAATCAAGGCACTTTAAATAAATTGTTATGCCAACAATTAATTTAAATATAAGCTCAGAATTCCACTATATAGAGAACTTGGTAATTTATATATTTATATAATATATATATTTCTTTTGTCTTTTCAGCTAGTGTCTTGTTAACTATAAGTATAAATATTGTTTATTGTCTGCTAGAACACATCAAAAATATGGTCATAAAATTGCTGCAATATGCTGACAGTTTCTGATATTAAATCGAAGTGGGGGAAGGTTTGAGACCCTGGGTGTCTATGATGTATTTTGCACTCTCCAGTATGAAACGGCAAAAATTCAGAGTAGTGAGACTATTTATTTTTGCTGTTGAATCAGCATAATTTGAAATACTGGGAAAGTTCATTAAAACAATAAATATGTGCCTGTATTAGTGTGTGTATATACCAATGCATTTATCCTGAATTGTTTTGTTTTTTAATCTCTATACTAAAAAAAATCTTTGCACATGAACTAAGATTATATTGGGTTTCATATACATATGTTACTTCAGACTTGTGATTCTGCATGCATTGATTTAGATTTCGGAATTGTTTACATTATAGAACTATATTGGTCCATGCAACTCGTGATTTGGTTTTCTTTACACATTAGCCATGCTATCGTCTGAATTGGTATATATATATATATATATATGTTCTTGTCTACACAGCATCTAAGCCTTCCCTTGCATATCATTGTTGCTAGGCAAGCTTCTACAGTCAGACGTCTGGTTGGTTAACTTTCTGTGGAGCTCATATGAGCAGACACAGCCAAGCCTATAGGGGGCCTGTATGCAAATGTTTCCCATTGCTGGTCACTGATCGAAAAGCCTCAACTGAGAAATGTCAAATTTGGTGGAGGAGACAAGGAAGCCCTTGGTTCCTCTTGATGACAACCAAATTTACCTAAAGGCTTGTAGGTTCATCATAAAATATATATTAATGGCGTATTTGTAATCTGCATCACACAATTACATTTCATGTATGCTTTGATTTGAGTACTAGAAAGCTTCACAGTTTTTAGGCTATTAAACTCATTAATCTATGAATAAGAGTAAAAAAGAATAATGCTTATTGATGCAAAGCACAGGAGGCTCATTATTGGCTTGCACAGTTGTGAGCAGTCCCTTCTGTCCCCTCATGTAATTCTACTGTCTGCCTCCCACATTCATGTTCAGTTGCTGCTGCAGGGAGCTCTCTTGTGGATATGACTGGAAATTTTTCCTGTAGTGGGCCATATTTGAGCAGTTTGCTAAATGTCACTTGCATTGCAAGGTTTGTGCTTAAAAGAATAGGGACTTGTTTTGTCTGCATTTATATTTCTATTTGATTTGGCCTAGCTTTGCAGAATGAATACAGAGGTTGTGGAGCAGCCAATGAGCAAACAAATCTCTCCGGTTGTTCAAGAATCGGCCTCTGAATGTATTTTTTTATGATTAGTTATCCTTTTTGGATTCTGAGATTTTAAAATGCTTAATTCTTTGACTGGACCATATGTGTGTGCCCTTGGATCATAACAGCTTGGTTAAAAGCTCTAATTTTAAACAATGGTAAAATCATAAATAAATGTGTTAGGAGATATGATCTTTGCAATGAATACGGGGGACTTAGTCCATATTTTAATTATTAGCGGTTGTACTCTATTTTTCATTCTGATCTCAGGTTAAATTTTAATGTGTCTTGTGGTTTTCTTTTTTATGAAGAAATTGGTTAACATACTTGTAATACTTTAAGATTCTAAACTTAAGCTTTTTATTTACCCCTTCTTTACTGAGTGTTTTGTGCCCAAAAAGCTGAGACTTTTTCAGCAGTTTTAGAGTTTCATTAATCTTCGTTTTTCGTGCACCCACAACATTTAGTATGGCTAAAACACTCAATTTAAAAACCAAACAAAAAAACCCACAAAAACACCCTTTCTAATATTTTCCAGTTCAGTTGACCAAAATACCACAAATTATATTAATATAAGTGAATTGGGGGAAAAAAGCTATTTTATATGGCCGTTCGCTTTTCGAAACGTGAAATGTTAAAATTTTCATTTTTCTGAAGCCTATGTCTCATTTGACGGTTTAGCAGCCCGCCAGCTCAAAATACTACTTTTAGAGTAAAGACAACCCAGGGTATTTCACTTAGCGCATATAGACCATTATCATGCAACCAATTGGCCACTAATCCTAGGCAAACGTAGTCACAAACCCAGATTACATATAACTACAGAAAACCCACAACATTGTGTTCAGCTCAGTGTTTTAAAGGGGTTGAGGAAGTGATCCATATTCCCTGTATTCCAATTGGATATCTGTTTGTACTAAATTTATGATGCTGCACAAACTGTTATTTTGGTAATACCTTTTTGTTTGACAAATACCATGGTTCTTAAAAGCATCAGTATGGTTAATATGATTTATTATTGTAAATCATTTCTTTCTTGTTTTCTGGATCTAGCTATGGATGTTGGGTGATTTCTGAGTGAACTGCTTCTAAAGAAAATCATTACACTTGTGCTGATTGTAACCACCTTATGTCTAAAGAGTTGCTTTTAAAGGAAACTATAGTTAAGCAACGTTGAATGGTGTTCATATATTAATGTAAATGTGAACCTCCTTTGTTTGCTCTGTTTTTAGGTTTAAGATGGAGACTTCAGAAGAACCTCAAAAAAAGGTATTTAAAGCACGCAAAACCATGAAAGCTAGTGACCGACAACAATTGGAAGCAGTGCACAAGGCCAAAGAAGACCATCTGAAACCCACAGAACTGAAATTACTTAATGGAAACCATGAAAACGGAGACTCGGACATTAACTCTTCCTACCGTGGTCTAGATTATGTGGAGGAGAAAAAGGAACTAAATGGCATGATACTTATAAACTCTGATCCCCGTGAAGTTCCTGTTGTCAAACTTTCTGACATAAAAGGAAGTTTGAGAAATACTGACCAAGTAAGAGACTTGAAATTAAAACTTGATCTGCAACCCTCTGATAGCATTACTTGTAAAGAAAATGAAAGTGGTGAGGATATGAGTAAGCCAGATGGCCAGGACCAGGCCTACACAGATTCAAATGAACAATGTAAAGAAAAGAGTTTTCTTGGAGTGGACCAAAACGACTTGGCTAAAATGCCAGAAGAGGATATGTCATGTGACACTGAAATCCCAATGAGACAACCAAAGTTAAGTGTTTCAGATGAAGAAGAAAGTCACATAGTTTTGGAAGGAATACATGAACTGGAAGATGAAAGTCCAGAGGAGGATGATGCTGAACGAGAACAGGAGAATATAGAATTGTTACCTGATAAAGAAGTCAGTGATAGTAAAATAGTGGGGGTTAATGTAGAGGGTATTTTAGATTCACCTAGTGGAGTATTTGACAATGTAGATAGAAAACAGGATATTCTGAAGGAAGAAGTGCAAAAAAAGTTTGATAACAAAGAGGAAAATACATTTGTAAAAAATGAGGTCTGTGAAGAAGAGATATCTGAAAAGCAAATAAGTGACTTGTTAGATGAGGCAAATGAGGCAAAAATATCAGAGAATGTTGTAGCACAGGAGAATATTTCTTCAGAGAAAAATAAAGAAATATCAGACACAGCATTGGATCAGGACATTGTTGAAGAGGCCATAACTAGTAGTATGGAGGTTGATCAGAATTTCAAGGCTGAAGGGCAGAAATCCACTTCTGCAACAGAGATTGGCTTTGAGAGAACCCTTTCAGAATTGCAGACTAGTTCTGGTTTAGAGAGTGTAGACAATATGGAGACTGATGAAATTATCCCAATTCTTGAAAAACTGGCCCCAGTGGAAGATGAACTACAGTGCTTTTCAAAATCTGTTGTGAATACGGAAAGTGACCTAAGTATAGATGAGGATAAGGCTGAACATGGTAACACCTCTCCAAGCAAACAAGAAAGTAGTGAAACCCTACCAAGTGAAGCTTTTTTAGTGCTCTCTGATGAAGAAGAACCTTGTGATATTCCAGCAGCTGAAGAAAAAGCAACAGCCGTACCTGGTAATTACCCTTTTTGATTTTTCTGTGTATTTATAGTTGCTGTCTACTCCAGGGAAGTAATGTTGGATATTTAAAAAGATTTGGTAAAGGTGCAAGGTGGGAACTTTTCCTTCAGAATTAAATGTGTGTGGTAACTAATGCTTTGGAAGCTGAGGGGGTCTGAAAGAAGAACCTAATACTTTTCAGCTTCACCTCCTCTCTCTGCCCCACCTACCTACACTCCCAGCAATCTCTCTGTTCACTCAAGTGTCATTCCCACCTTCACTCACTCTCTCCTCTTCTTCTTCTTCTTCTAGCAGCTAGGGATATTTCCCCCAATCCTACCCCCTTTTACCTTTGCACTCAGGAACACACATTCTGTGTGTAACAAACTTAACAGCCTTACACGACCACTTTGCCTCTAGTTCCCTGCATCTTCTCGCTCTAACTGAAACCTGGCTAACCTCCTTGTAAATCTTCTCCTATGTGGCCTCCACCTCACTCCCAAACCTGATGACACGAAGGGTAGGCTTCCTACTCTCCCCTACTTGTACTTTTCAACCCTCTTTCTCCTCATTTGAAGTCCATGCTTCAAAATGACTATGACTATTTAATCCTATCTCCCTACACATTGCTGTTTATATACCGCCCCCACCTGGCCCGGCTAACATCTTTCTTGACCACTTCTCATGGCTTCCTCTGATGTTCTGTCTGTCATCCTTGGGGACTTCAAGTTGACACCTGATTGTCTCCCATGGCTTCAAAATGTATTTCTATTAGCTCCTCTTTTGATCTTACACAACACGATGATGGTCACACCCTGGACCTAATTTTTTTCTAGCATATGATCTCTCACTGACTTCTTTAATTCCCCTCTACCCTTATCTGACCACCACTTTCTATCCTGCTCTCTAACCTTGTCTCCTTCTCGCACACTTGCACCCCAACCTAGCCTAACCAGAGACATTACCTCTGTTAACCTTGAGAAATTCAACAACTCTTTCAATTCCCTTCTTCGACCTATCCCTACTACCCATTCAACTAATCTTAATACCTCTGACTTTGCCACATACTTCAACAATAAAATCTCTGCACATTCACCACCCTGCCTGCACCCTCCCCCTATGCGCCCTCCTACTCACTGACCTCTTCTTCCTTTGCTACCTTAAAGCAAATCTCTGCTGTCACTGAAGAGGTACATGTTCTTCTTCTCCAACATGTCCCCTTGACCTGATCCCTTCACATCTTACCCAAAGCCCTCCCTGGACCCGACTGATCTGTCCAATTACCATCCCATCTCTCTACTTCCTCTCGCCTCCAACCTTCCTGAAAGAGTTGTTTTATACCCAACTAACTAGGTTGCTTGACCCTCTTCAATCTGTTTTTCGCACTCTACAATCTACTGAGACAGCCCTTACTAAATCCTGACTCTTGATAAAAGCCCTTCACAGAGGTTCCCCTACCTTCATCTCATCACTCTTCTCTAAGTATACTCCTAACCGCTCTCTCCGCTCATCCAATGATCCCCTTCTATCCACTCCTCTGATTTATAGCTCTTATGTGCGCTTACAATATTTCTCAAGGGCTGCCCCTATTCTCTAGAATGCCCTCCCCTGGCCTACCCCCCGCCTTCTGTCCTTCAAAAAATCACTCAAAACCCATTTCTTTAGTGGCGCGTACAACATTGCGCATTAAGGTCCTCCCATATTCCTTTAGCTTACCTTTCCTAGTCCCTCTCCTGCAATATTAGTGTGCCTGGTCCATCCCTAACAAGGGCACTTTTACATTTTACCTATTGTATACTACACCCTAACTCCTTCTAAATTGTAAGCTCGTTTAAGAGGGACCCGCCTCACTTGTCAAATGTTTGTTATATACTACATGTTATGTCCTGTCTACCCTTTCTACAGCACCACAGAATTTGAGGGCGTTATATAAAACAATACCCTTTATAACCCACATTCTTCAGTCAGACTTCCAGATTATTTTTACACACTTCCAACAGTCACCGTCTGTTCTTTGTGAGTGGTCTGCCGCTGTGGCTGAGCTGTTACCCATAGATGCTTCCGCTTCATAACGGTTGCATTAACAGTGGCCCGGGCAGAAATTTTATGTTGTTAGTGATTTGTGGGATCCTATGACTGAGCCATGTTTAAAGTCACTGAGTTCTTCAGTATCACCCATTCTCCTGCCAATGTTTTGTGGTTGGATATGTCATTCTGTGCTTGATTTTAGACCAATCTAACAATCTGTTAGCAATTGGTGTCCGCATATTTTTGGTCATGTACTGTTAAATAATTTCCTTCCTGAAGAATAGGTGATAATGTTTTGTTTTCAACCCATAATTATTTTTGAAGATATGTGGAAAGGTTATCTCTTCTGAATTTTTTACCTTACCCTTAACAAGAATGCCTCCAAAGGGGAGTAGTACCTTTACAAAGGGGAGGGAAATCTAGCAGGTAGGCACAATCCTCCAGATTCTGTGTCAAGAAGATGGTTGATCCCATAATATGTAAATCATTTGCATCTCCAACACATACACATGCTTTTTATTGAGCATACCAAGTGTGTCTGTGCTTGTTAGTCATTATTTTCCCTATTTGTAGAATTTTCAATGTGGATTGAAATTAACAAAATTTCTGTTTTCTTCATTTAAGGACACTTGGGTGGTTGGCTATTGCCTGTTGTATCGTGAATATTCTTAAAAAACATTATTTATTTTAGATACAAGCATGGACAATATAGAAGAGCCATCGGAAAAGGAGACAGGACAAAAAAAGGAAGCAAAAGAAGATGAACAGGAGGTTGAAAAAAGTTAGTTTTAGCTCATGTTTTTGCTTTTATCCAGAGCAAATTGGGAATTACGTTATTTTTAAACTAATAAATCAAACTATTTACCTTTAAGCAAAAATATATGAAATGTCTGAATACCAAAACTATAGATTGGAATAGTGTCCTATTGTTAGCTTTGTGTGCTTAGTGAGTTAGCAGTGCTACTGTTCTTGCCTTCTAATAACTTGTAAAAGTATGTATGTAAAATCTATAACAGCTATTTTTCCCGCTTTTGAGGAAATCTCCTCATTGTGGCATTTTTGGGCATGGTTAAACTTGATGGACTCTTTTCAGCCAAAATTATGGCTTGGTGTTTGTGAGACACACATCTTCATTTCCCATTGTCCTCTGTTTACTGGATTAATATTTATGAACATAAAGCATCCAGTAACATAAGTCATATATTTTTTTCTAATACAGGTGATGTGTCCCGACGAAAACGGTCTAAATCTGAAGACTTGGATTGTCACAATACTAAGAAGCGCCGTTACGAGGGTGATGAATATGAAGCAGAGCTACAAGTGAAGATTACAGCAGGAGATGATCTTAACAAGAAATTGCAGAAGGTGTTACTTGTTAAACTAGTGATACATTTACATTTATTTAGTTTTTTTTTTCTTTTCTTGTGTAATTTATTAGCTGTACTTCAGTCATCGAATGCACAATAAGTGCTTTTTTTATTTTACATTTGTGTTTTAATAATGCATATGCAAATGCTCTGAAAAATGCCCCTCGTCTTATAATTGGGGTCGTCTTATAATCATACCTCAAATATGTCAGACTGAGACTAAGATCCAGATCCCCCGCAATGCTGCAGGAGACCTGGATCCTCCTGTGCCCCCCACTTACTGGTGCTTCTGAGTCCCTGGTGTGTAGGCGGGGCAGCGTGTAGAGCTCTACGCGATTAGCGTAGACAACTTCCGCTGCAGCCGGAAGGAGGTGCGGCTAGCAGCGGGGGTTGTCTGCGTCCATCGCGCAGACCTTCCCCGGCTGTCAGAGATCAGAGTTCCCCGACCCGGTGCCTTTTAACCCCCTTAATGAGTGTTAAAAGACATATGGAGCACAGTAGCATTTAGAGGGTTAAAA
>VKOC01015776.1:0-14417 GCA_009364415.1 Spea multiplicata | reverse complement strand
TTTTGCTTATTAATCCTCCTGGGCATTTTTCCACATCAACAACAACCATAAAGCGCCCGTCTGCACTTCCATTGCATGATGACGCCATCACGAATGGACCCTCCGAGGAGTAATTGCCAGAAATGCCGTCAAAGGTGGAGAAGCGATAATGGGACTTGATAGAGCATTCTGATTCCCGAGGGTAGCATCCTCGCTGGCCACCTCTCAGCTGGCATCTCTCATTCTCTGTACAGTTCAGTTTAACACACGAAAACTCACCAGCTTGGCATGTGCATTGCTGGCTACAATCCTCCGACACTATGGACTCGTTAACCTGTGTAAAGATGATTAAGTAATATACAAAAATAAGAAGTACAAAAATATGGCTGTGTGTTCATTCATCTAGATGAATATTGAAGTGTTTAGTGTTTGTTTCTTTATCTAGGTAATACATGATATTGTTAAATGAATGGCTGGCTTGACGTACCTTTACGTATCTTCCGTTAAAGATACAACCACATTGGTCGAGTGTAACACATCTGTTCCCATCAAACACAAAGCCATCGTCACACTCACATCCCTCGAAACAACGTTCAGAGCAGGTGCTGGCCTCGACAATGCCGTTGCAGGTAAAATCACAGGTTCTGGTACATGGTTCATAATGGCTGTTGGGTGGGCAGACCATTGCTGCGGAGGAACCGACAAACGGAAATATAGATTACATGGGCTGAAAAGGCCAATACCTAGGTTGTCTTGCTATTTACCAAATTGTTTTCTATTGGTTTGGTCCCCCCTCATTTATTGGGAGAAGCTTGGCAAGAAAAAAAAGATAAAATGCAGCACAAAATAAGAAAACACAATAGAAAAGCAGTCACTTACAGCAGCTGGTAATACTTCTCCAGGCCCCATCAACGACAGCCCCTGCTTTCTGACACGCCACTGTATAGGCTTGTAGACTCATACATAATGCTTCGTCTCCACCTCCTCCGGCACACATGTCATAGACACAGTTTGTAACATGGATATCCGGGTTCACCAAAGCGTGGCAATCTTTAAATGGCCCCTGTAGATCTGCCATTACCCCGCATTTTAATGATGAACTGGCCTCTTCCCTTCTAGATGGGTCACATTCAGGGCAAGTCCCCTCCTTGCATCCCGCGCAATCTGACCCATCGCCAGCGACCGCCCAGAATGATCCAAACTGAGCAGCATCATCAACCTGGCTTCCATTTGGAAGGCGGAAATCATCAGCCATATCACCATTAAAATTACCGCAGAGCCCTTCCGTTAATCCAGCAAATGAACTGGGAACATCAACGGCCACAAAATAAACACGATCAAAAATGACTTTTAGTCCCAACAAACTCTGAAAAACCACATTGTTTCCTTCTTGATTGATCCAGATTTGGCCATCATTGGAACGGTAGGGCAGGTCATATATTTCATGATCAACCTGTCATATAAAAAACAATAGATTTTAGCCATTTCTGAGACAAAACCTTCTGTCTTGTTGATGGTGACAAGAGACACCACCAAGTTAACACATTCTCAAGAAATATTTAGGTGTTGCCCCCCCTCCCGTTTATTATATCTGATATCAAACTTCTGTAAAAAAAATGATTTTGAATAAGACATTGGTATCATCACGTTGGAAGCTCACTTACCATAACAGTCCACGTCGCTCCTCTTTCCATTCGAATAATGTAGCCTGCGTACTCAACGGTCACAGACTTGGTCACAGCAACTATTCCTTCTCCATAGGGCTCATTGTCCACGGTCACTGAGAACTGGACTCCACTGTTGTTAGCTTTCACTAGAGTGTAGGAACAGGTGCCCTGGAAGTCATACGTTTTGCCATCTAAGGTGATGTAATGGGGATCCCCCCATGCTATACATTGGCCAACATTTTGTGCATGGCACCCCAAACGGCCTTGTGTTACTTTACATTCCTCGTTGAATCCACAACTGTGGCTTTGGCATTTAACAATGCCGTTCTGACCACAGGTGCATTTCTCCTGGCACTGGCTGTCTGTAAAGAACTCCTCTCCCTCTTTGTAGTATTTATCATTGTAAGCACAGCCACACTGTGTAATAGGGACGCAGTCCTTCCCGCTTAGAAGGTACCCGTTATCACAGAAGCAGCCTTCGGTGCAGGATGCCACGCAGGCGGATGGAGATGAAAATCCATAGCAGGTGGTGGGGCACCCATTCCCACACAGCTTGTAATGACTGTTGCTTGAGCAGATCATGGCTGTCCAAGAAAACAGAAAAAGGCTTTTATTATTATTATTATTTCAATAGAGGGATTAATCAAGTGAGACATTGTAACCTTCAATGGAACCATGTGTTCATCTCTTCTGCTCAGTATACCATCTACTCCAAATTGTCTTACGTATTTACCATTTAAATAAAAAATGAGTAGATTATATGAAGACGTGGACTTTACTATAATTATCATCCCACCCAGCTGCCACCTGCTGCACCCTTAAAAGTCATTGCCTCGTCTGCCATTTTGGATTTTTTTTTTGCCTTTAATTTAAGAGGCTTAACTTAATTCACAGATTTATCGTGGTCTTTTCTTAAATCCACCCATTTAAAATAGTTTGTGATATATCTTACGGCAGAAAGACTGTGTCCTCCACTCTTGTATTTCAATGCCCTTGCTCTGGCATTCGGAGACATAGCTGGCGATGTTGCTGCAGATAGGAGACCGGTGGCCTGCATATTGGCACGCATCAAATACACAGTCTTCGAAATAAGGTGTGGGGGCTACCACCGTGTGGCAAAGGCTGAATGGCCCCTTGGATTTTGCGATCAGCCCACAGTACTGTTCCTTTTGATATTCCTGCCTTTGTGCGGCACCGCATGTTGGAATTGGTGGAGTTACTGTGACACACTCTAGAACGTCTCCTGCTTTCCAGTAATCTCCAAATTCTACTTCAGATGTTGCTAAGCGACTCCCTATGGTAAAATCATCGGCAGCATCTTGGTTGTTGTTACCACACAGACCATCTACTGCCCCTGTATAGGTACTTGGCAAGATCACCCGGGCATAACTGTACCCATCAAAGGTCACCGTGACATCAAAGTCTGTTTTGATGAACACATGAACGCCTTTAATGGAGGCAGTGATCTTTGTAGAATCTTGATAGTATGGCAGCTCAGTTACAATCCCATTAACCTAGAAAAAAATATATTAAAATAATGTTTTAAGTGATGCAGTCAATATAAACATCATTTCCATTCTAGGATAGAAAACTTGGTATTAAATTGTTTTAATGAAAATTTAAATGATTTTGCTCATGGAATCCATTATTCCGTTCTATTTGGTGAAGCCATACTTGTTGTCAAACCACCAATATATTTGAAATGTTATTTTAACTCTTTATCATCTCCAAGCAAGAGGTAAAAAATAAAACAACGATAGCATACATACCTTTATCTTCCTCGGAAAGTCTTTACTCATTATTATCGTTGAATTATAAACTTCGAAAATAACCTCTTTGGTGAACGACACTTTTTTGTTGCCACGATTGTCATTTTGAACTTTAACCATGAAATGAGTCAGGCTTGAGTCATTTGATGTTACGCCAACCAGTTGATACACACATGTCCCCATGAAGTCAAACTTTTTCCCATCGAATGTCTTGTAATGTGGATCACCACTGGCTGTGCAAGTGGTATAATTGGTAGGGAAACACCCAAGTACTCCGTTGTTTACCATACATGTTTCGCTGGATTTGCAGCTCGATGGTTGGCAGACCGCCATTCCCAAATCTGGGTCACATTTGCAACGCACTTTGCAGGATTCATCCGTCCAGAATTCCTGGTTAGGTTGATAATATTGTCCACTGTATTGGCAGCCACAACTGGAAATTGGCACGCACTTGCCAACACTAAGAACAAAGCCCCTGTCACATTGACATGTTTCTACGCAAGGCTTTGTGCACTGCTCCGTGGCATTTCTGTTGGTGCAGGTGGCTGGGCATGCATTGCCACACGCTTCGTAGTGGCTGTTCTCACCGCACACCTTGGCTGAAATAAAATTCACAATATGGATTTACTGAGACAACACGTTCAGCAGTCCCAGAATAATTGTTCACCCTTGTTTCATGGATTGATATATATATATTGATATATATACTTACGACATTCAGTGGGTGTCCGCCAGTCGTAAATTTTGATTCCTTGCTTCATACACGCACTTGCATAGGTCTCAAGAGCTTGACAAAGAATGACTTGGGCTCCATTGTTCATGCAGACGTCGTAGAGGCAACCATCGAAGAAGGTGTTTGGAGAAATTTTCTTGATGCACTCTCTAAAAGGTCCATCGTCTTCCTTGAACAGGATTCCGCAGGATTGTTCTCCCGCATACTGACGCTTCTTACTTTCTTCACAAGTTGGACAGTTTCCAGGGCAATAGTCCCAGCAGAATGGGTCTTTGTCATAAACTCGCCACATTCCCGCCCATTCATTAATTGACTCAACTTGGGTGCTGTTGGGTGCTCTTTGGTCGTCACTTGGATCTTGGTTGAAATTTCCACAGAGGCCAGATACGGAATCAGAATAACTACTAGGTACTGTAGCTGTAACGTACCAGTTCCACTCATATGTGACTATTAGACCAAAGTCCGTTTCCAGGACAGCAGTCAACCCACTTTGGGTGACAGTTACCCTCCCATCCGCCAGGGTGATCGGTAAATTTGTTAACTGATCATTGACCTGCAACAAAAAAGTAATTAAAGGAATTCATAGGAAACATTGAGCTGTGCTACTTTTTATTTACCATTTTTACCCCTAAAAATAGAGATGCTATGGAAAGGTACCCTCCCTCACCCCATAGGGTCTTTAAAAAGGCAAAGCCACAAATTGTAACGATTTAATTCAAGAGATTTATGTTAAAGTGACTCACTCGTATTTTTCCAAATTCTCCAGTTTGCATGGTGACTTTAGTGTCATAAACACTTATGGTCACCAACCTGACGAAAGAGACAGCTTCATTCCCTCTGTTATCATTTTTAGCTTCAACTTGGAAGGGCACCAAGCCAGCGTCATCACCTTTACTCTGAGCTAGAATATAGGTGCAGGTTCCTTGGAAATCATAGTCATAGCCATCGAACGTGTGATAATGAGGATCTCCCCAAGCCCAGCAGGTGGCGTTGAAGTCTGGAACACAGACAGCCTTGCCGTCTTGGAGTTTGCACGTCTCCTTCAGACGGCAGACTTTGGACTTACAGGGATCTGCAATTTCGAAAAGAACAATGAATGGAAAACGGTTTACTTTGACACACAGGGTGGATGATGGCTGTACAAACTTATATATAAATATGGGGAGCATACCCTAATAAACCTAAATATCTATGCTGTGGGAATATGTATATGTGTTTTTTACCCACATAAACCATGACATCAATGGTAATAGCCTTGAGCACAGTTATTTGGCTGTTGTGTTACTCACCAATGTTAACGCATGACCTCACGCCATCCAGAATTTGACAGCGCTCATCTTCAGCACAGCTGGCGTTACGACAGCGGAGCCCTGAGATGGGATTGCATGTGCACTCTTGGCTACAGTCCTTATTCACTATGGTTTCATTAGGCTGTAGGGAGGAGAAAGGGTTAATATCAGGAAAAGGCTTAGAATTAGAGGCAAGATTACCCTGGCATAACAACATGAAATCAATTTATATATATATTGTATATTGTATTTGGAATACATATTGATTAGGTATAGTAGAGCATTTGGCCAGTGAGTGGTTATCCAGAGTTCATTTTTTATTTTGTATTTATACGAAATAGTTTTTTTGATTTGGCCTTGTAGATGTTTTCATAACATAATAATTGTATTAACTCTACCTTGTAATAGCGTCCATTTTCAAAACATCCACACTCTTGTACTGGCACACAGCCTGTGCCATCGAAAAGATACCCTTCATCGCATGCACAGCCCTCTGCGCATGTCCGGGGACACTCGTATGGATCCGTGAGAGCAGCACAGCTGGTGGAGCAGAGGTCTACGCAAGGACTGTAATGACCGTGCACAGGACACTTCAAAGCTACAACGGAGATAACACATCTTATGACTGAGCTAGAACAAGGCGAGTGGGACCTGAGCAACATTTAATGGAAGGTATAGATTTTTATCCCCATGATTAAAGATGAAATTCCATAAATTATTTGTAAACAAGGCTTTCGGGTATCTCAAGTGCGGGGAACATGTTCATCTGTCCTGAAAGTAAATTGAAATACCAATACATCCTTTGTTGACCGCCAAGCAAGCACCCAACATGTCAATACAATGGCGGCCTCAGATTTCTGTCCTAGATCTTTGTTCCAAGAGCGATATGTAAAATTAAAATATATAAAATAAATGAAAAAAACCCACCCAGATCTATTATTTTTTGTAAAATAACACATTAATTGCACCTTTAATGACTCTATGACACATGGGCAGTCTGTTCATGGGCAGACCCACCGTCTCTCCAGTTTTCTTATTTGGAACACTGATTTCCTTTCACAGAGCGGTAACAGGTTAATCAGACTCAGAAGAACAGGCAAAACACTTACCGCAGAAGTCTTCCCTCCTCCATTGTAGGTCTGTAACTCCAGCTTCCATACAAGCACTGGCATAGGATGCCACACCATTACACAATGTACTGCCTTCTCCATTGGTCTGGCAAAGGTCAGAAATACAGGCCTTCTGGAAAGGGACAGGGTCAACTACGGAATGACATTTGGCAAATGGACCTGTGGTTGAGTTTAAAATGCCACAATAATTGTTTTGAGAAAACACGTCAGACTTTGGCCCTTGGCATAACGGACATGGATTATCTGTGGTACCACAACCTGCCCCGCAGTGTTCTCTGGAATTGGGCATCTTCCATTTCTCCCCAAAGGCAATGATATCACTTGACATTTGACCGACATCATCGCTTGCGTCTTCATTGTAGTTGCCACAGAGCCCACAAGTCCTGCCCATGTAGGTGCTTGGAACAGAGACTGTGACCCGATATTCAAGGTCATATTGCATTTTCAGACCAAAATCAGTCGTAATAGTAGTTCCCTCTCCGTAATATTCGGCTCTTATTTTACCTTGCAGTAAAGTGGCCGGCAATCTGTGATCTTCTCCATTTACCTGGAAAGACAAGCCCAAGATATATGGGGAAATCAAGTATATGACCATCAAGTAAAGAGAAAAACTGGTGAAAAATGCAATAATTTTAACCTTTAGGGCATTAAAGGGAAAAGCAATACTTGAAACAACTTCTGAAACTCACCGGGTAAACGTGAAATTGACTTTTTTTGTGTTTAAGTAATTGTTTCCATAGTTAGTGGCATGTGTTGTGAACAATATTAACTATTTGATAAATATCTACATTTTCTTACCTGAACAATTCCTCGTCTCTTGTAGATCAGGGTAAGATTCTGTTCGTATGCCTCCACTGTAACGAGTTTGACCACAGCGGCACTGGATCCATACTTCTCATGCTGAGTGATGATCTTAAAATCTGTCAAGTTTCTTGGTGATCTAGTGGTCTCATTTTCACAGTTCTGGGCCAGTACGTATGAGCACAGTC
Source organism: Spea multiplicata (assembly GCA_009364415.1). NCBI lineage: Eukaryota > Metazoa > Chordata > Amphibia > Anura > Pelobatidae > Spea > Spea multiplicata. The sequence continues at coordinate 6,861 of VKOC01015776.1, read as the reverse complement.
CTTGAAAATCATAGGCTCTTCCATCAAATGTCTTATAATGAGGGTCTCCAAAAGCTGTACAGACGGCTAATTTGTCAGGATAACACCCTCGTACCCCGTTTTCAATTCGACATTCTTCATTGGGCAAGCAAGTTGTTGAGGAGCATACCATATTACCTCCAGGACTACAAGTACATCTTTCTGTACATCCGTCTCCGACATATATGCTCTCTCCAACAGGGTAATAAGCTCCGTTATAGGCACAGCCACACTCTGAAAGAGGGACACACTCTCCACCGCTGAGAACAAATCCACTGTCACAGACACAACCCTCTCTACAGCCTGAATCGCAGCCAGTGGGTGATATAAGATCATTACAGGAGTCTGGACACGCGCTGGCACAGAGCTCGTAGTGACTATGTAGAGGGCATTCCAATGCTAGAAGAAAAATGCAATTATTATTATTATACATCAAAGTTGTAAAAAGGCATACCCACAAAGCATTGTACTTGTCTTTAGAAAATGGTATCCCTTTTTTAAGGGTCCAACAAAAAAGACCTTGTTTCCCTGTAACTTGGCCCAAAGTCATTCTAAAGATCTACTTTATTAATAGATAATGAGATTTTTTTTCCTCCATCCATGTTACGTATCTTACCGCACAGTTCATCGCTTCTCCAGGGATGGACGGTTCCACCAGCGGCCTGGCACGCTAAGGCATATGAAGATAATACAGAACAGTAGATGGTCTGCCGTTGTTGGAGGATGCAGGAGTCATAAACGCAGCTCTTGAAGTAATCTTCGGGATCCACCAAGGCATGACAGTCACGGAACGGGCCTTGACTGCCCATTAAAACTCCACATTCTGTGGCTTCGTCCATTTGTCTCCGCTCTTGTACTGCTAAGTCAACACATTTTGGTCCATCTACATCTTCACATCCCTCAACGTCTTCCACTTTCCAACTTCTACCAAAGTCGCGAGCTGAAGCTGAGGATGTTGCACCTTTGGGCACTAAATCATCATTGCGGTTTTTGTTGAAATTGCCACAAAGACCACAAACAGCTCCAGCATATGTGCTTGGAAGTTTGACTGTAATGATGCTTGACCAGTCGAAGGTCACCGTTAAACCAAAGTCTGTGCTGACTACCGCAGAACTAGGGTTGCGATACAGAGAGAGTCGGCCACCCAGAATACTGTATGGAAGGTGCACCAGCAAACCATTGACCTACAGCGGCGGAAAATAAATGAAATACGGTGTGAATTTTGTTATTGTACACAACAGCTAATTAATTGATTATATACATAAGCCTGGCTATGCCCCAGATTCAAGAGAACACATTATATAGAGCAAATACCAGGAAAACAAGCATTACTAATGGTTTAAATTCAGCACCTCCAAATGAAATAGTGTACATTATGTTTTTAGCCCCCATATATATATTTGAAATATTGAATAAATTCCATTTTGAGGCAAAAAAATACAATATTCACCATGATTTTGTTGGGGTGTTGTCTGCTTATCTGGATCTCCATCCCATAAACCTTGATATAAACAGTTGTAGTGTATGAAACTCGGATGTTTCCCCGGTTTTGGTTATGAACGTAGACCTGGAAATCGGTTAAGTCCAAACTATGGTCACAAAGTGCTAAGTCCAAACTATGGTCACAAAGTGCTGAGAATTGGTATTTACAGGTTCCCATGAAATCGTATCTGAGCCCATCATATGTGAAATAGTGAGGGTCACCCGAGGCACTGCACATGCCAAAGGTAGTGGGGTAACAATCCTGCAGTCCATCTTTTACAATGCACTCCTCTCCGGCTCTGCACGAGCTCTCTCTGCACTCTACCTGCTGGCTACGTCCATTGCAGACACACTTTTGGCTACATTTATCGTCCTTCCAGAATGTCTCGTTTGGGCCATAGGAGCGCCCCTCAAAGAAACAACCACAGTTTTCCAAGGGCTGACACTTTCCTTCAATCAAGACAAAACCTGGATCACATTCACACAGCTCAACACAATGGTCCAAACAAGAGGACGAGGCATCAGGATCCTGACAGGTCGCAGGACAGGCTCTACCGCACAGCTTATAGGTGCTGTTCTGGTGGCACTCAAAGGCTGAAAAAAAAAGAGAAAAATTATGTATAACCACAATTCACATGTTTCCTGAGAGAGAACTTCCAGATGGATTTGTAGTTGATGTTGTTACAATTAGAATTTTACTTTTTCTTCATATTTTAAACTTACAGCATCCAGCTGCCACTCTCCATTGAGTGATGTTTGCCCCGGCGCGCTGGCATGCATCTGCATAGGCCTTAACAGCTTGGCATGAAATTTGCTTGTAGCCGTCGTTTAAACACACGTCATACACACAATTTTCCATGTACATCTTGGGGTCAACAGCTGAATGACATTCACTGAAGGGGCCATTATCAGTTTTGCCAATAAGACCACAGTAACCATCTGTTTTGAACTTCTCTGCAACGTTGGGTGGGCATTTTAGGCATGGTCCATGGCAGTCATCCCAACAAGCAGAATCATTTCCCACCTGCAAAATGGCAGACAGTCAAACCCTAGATGATCTATTTGTCAACAAATATTAATATTATATTATTATCATATTATTATTAAAATCAAATAAGTCTGTCATGGTCATTTTTGGTCTCCACTTTTACTTCCAAAGCTTTTTTGACTACATGGAGATGCTTTCTTTGCCAATGGCACTTCCAATCCAATCTTGTATGGATGAGGTTTTCCATGATTCTCTACACTATCTCGCTTATTTTAAGTTATCTATCAATAAGATACCCTTAGTTTTACAAGTTTTACTGATATGACTGGGTCCCCAGAAGAGGCACTAGTGTTTACTTGAATTTTAGAGAAGTCAAGAATTCCCAATGCTTATTTTTTGTCATACTCCATCCAATACTAGGTCTGTTTAAGCCAATGCCTCCTCTACTACACACTGCCATGAAATACTACATCCCTTTTGGTATAGTCATCATGAGCTACCCATACCTTCCAACTTCTCCCAAACTCAACGGCATTCGAAGCCTTGGAGCCACTTGGTGTTTCAAAGTCATCTGTGGAATCCTGGTTGTAATTACCACACATGCCACAGACATTTCTTGCATAGCGCCTTGTGAGCTCGATGCGCAAAACACTGTTCCAATCATAAGACACGTGCACATCGTTCTCAAACTCAATGATTAACTTGTTTCCACTCTGGAAAATACTGAGGGAGCCATTGTTCAAAGTCACGGGAAGAAGAGATCTAGCTTTGTTCACCTAAGCACATGACGTAAGAAGAAGAAATAATCAAATAGATTCATAGAGACATCGCAGTTGTTTCACATAGAAAAAACAAACCTAATCTGTGAAAAATGTTAATTAATTAAATATGGGTATGGAAGGTAATATTAATATTAATATAGATCTCAAATACATAACTGTTTCCATTATATGAGGGGGGCGTGATATATATTTTATTTTATCAGCTACTTGGGGGTGGTTTGGTTGTTGGTTGGTTAAAATTGTCCCATTGTTTCATGAAGATGTGACAATAACGCACTTTTTGAACTATTACACTAAATATTTTTCATCACATTTGTTTATTTGATTATGTTTTACTGTTAAAAATGACTTTTATTTATCCACTTACCCTTACGTAACCGACTTCTCCTTTTTTGACCTCGACAATATGGTCATTTGTTTGGAAGGTTATCTGACCCACATAGGAAACACGAACATTTCCACGATTTTCATTTTTGGCTAGAACTGTAAAATTCTGAAGGGTTTGCCCGACGTCATTGCAGAGTCGAACCATAGTATAAGTACATGTCCCCATAAAATCATAATATTTTCCATCAAAAGTACGATAATGGGGGTCTCCTGAAGCCCAACACACATCCACCTTTGGAAGAACACATTTGGGTTCACCATTCTCCATGACACATACTTGTCGCTGAGGGCAGATGGTGGAACTGCAGGATGGCTCTTCAGGCTCAGGGTCTAGAAGACATAAACAATGGATTAGACATGATATTCCTTGTATAATTCGACAATGTCTCTATCTCTATCACTTTCTAACCCCCAAACCATGCAAATAAACAGTTTTTAATAATCTATAGTTTGAACACTAAAGACAGAGTTAACTTACTACAATGTAACCTACGTGTAAGAACTATCTTCCAACCACTAAAAACAGCAACCTGATATTTTTTAGAATGAAAGTTTTTTTGGTAGTTTTTATAGTTGTTTCAACTATATTATATGTTATTTTCAATATTATCAACTGCTGTTATTAATTAACCTTTTATGCAGGATCCTGGTGAGCCATAGCTGAATTCTTTACCAATTCCCACGCTCTGTAGACCAAATGTTGCATTTGGGTGATCAAATCTATGAGACGTAAAGCTGTTTCCAATGGAGTACCAAAGCCACATGTAGTCAGTTCCCTGGATTTCATGCCACATTGGATTTTGCAGGCTCTTTTGATCTATGGTAATTCCATCGCGGGAGGAATTCTTGGCTATCAGAATTGCATAGTTGCTAATGCTCCGTTGGCCATAGATGAAATAGCTAGAACAGTAGCTCCCAGTGTCTAGAATATTCATGAGCATTGGGCCATATGAGTATCGGTTGGCTTTTCCACCAGTACTGTAAAAGGTAACTTGCACACCAGTACTTGCAGTGATTGCCAGTGGGGAACTCTCAATCTCTATCTCTAGAACCTGTCCAGCTACCATATTTACATTCCTTTCAGTATTATCTAGAACATAATTCAACCGTGTAGAGCCAGCTGCTACTACATTGACAATATCTTTGCTTGGTTGAGAAGGAACTAGAGAAACAAATGGTGCAACATAGAAATTTCTTCCCCAATGGTTGACTGGTAAGAGTTGTTCGAAGACATGGTTGCATTGAGTGTTCTTTTGAGCGCATGTGTGGCCGCTCAACACTGCTACCGATCTTGTAGATGTAACTCTGGAACCTGAGAGGTCATCTGAACTTATAAGTTGGACGCCTTTAAAGGGAGCTAAATTCAGCATCAGAACACTGTTTGCCCGATACGTTTGACCCTTGTACTCGACGCGTCCATTCAAGGAAATTTCAACAGATGTGGTTTCTTTCGCTGCCACGATTGAGAACACCTTACTTGATTCACGAGAACCCTCCTTAGGTGTCAATAGGTAGTATTCATTGCCCAAGGTGGCCAGTGGGTACACAATTGATGTTTCTGCACTACCAAATTTGTAGTTAAGTGAGAGGACATTGATGGGCTTGTTGGATGTGATATAGACAGCATTGTTGATGTCTGAGCTGCCTCTAATCTCCACCAAGGATGGTAGCTTAACTGAGATGGTTCTGCCACCATTGATTGTGATGTTTCTATTGAAGTCAGCCCCCAAAACAGTAATGGTAACTGTGGTGTTTTCATGATTCCCACTTATCCGAACCTCATATCTTTGCTGACCAAGACTGTTCAATCCATTCTCCATAAAAGTTGTAATAAATTCTGTTCCTGTGGGATTCGACCGTCCAAATCCTGTTGAAGAAGATAAGATCTATTGTTTAGCTAAACAACCTAGATTTTTGACATTCTTAATAATGCAATCAATACTTACCAAACAAAATTGTGACCCACAAGGACAATACTGTTGTTCTGTGGCCCCCCATTTCTAGATGAAAAAAATAGACTATTAAAACATGCCGTGATGTCATTGCTTATACGTCTACTTAGATGTATGTCCCCAATCTTAGAAACAATGTCCCCAAAATATAAGATAATCCCAAACCATGGGAAATTTGATCTGTCTTCTTGGTAGAAATAAAATTTGTCTCCATATCAATATTATGATATTTATATTGATGTCTATGAATATTTTATATACCCTCCTTCCCAACGCCTACATCCAACAGAATGATTGCTTAATGTGTTACAAGGTGACAATTTTTGAATATGCACTAGCTGTACTAGAACTTGAATGGTAGGATTCTTACGTATCTGCTCATTAAATGGAATACTTGTACTAAGACATATCCATGAAACCAGTTAGGCTTCTTCAAGCTGTAGCAATCCAGAGTGATTATATTCAATCAATTTCAAACAGAGGAAAAGTATCCCTTAGTATGTAGTAGAATATCTGTGTCAATCAATCATTGGGTTCACATGGAGCCACAAGAACCGGGGACAGATCGCTTCCTATCGGGCGATCAGGTTCAGAGATGCACCGTGGCTTCCTACTGGGTGATCAGGTTCACCGCTACGCTGTAAGCCAGTTGGAGACATGAGAGATCTCACTTGCAACCATATGGTCTGTGCCTGGCGGGCAGCCTCCATGTGATATTCATCCAGGCCTTTACATCCATTGGATATGGTGCTTTGTGGTATGACATCATAGCAGGTGAGAGGAAGTGGTCAGCACCCAACCTATATACGCATGCGAGGTGTAATACATAATTTTAATTTTGGATAACAATGGAAAACTATAAATGAAATAAAGGTCAGGCTGTTTAGTACTACATGCGGAATATGCAAAAAATGGGAAAAATTGAAGTATGGTGCTCAAGGTTTCAGAATATTTTATGGAAAAAAGCATAATCAACATATATGTGAATTTGTCCTCACCTATGTCAGCACAAACATGCTGAGTACTGCGGTTCTGGGAGTTCTGGGAGGTTTAAGAAGCTATTATTTCCGCCTGTGTTTGGGCAAAAATCCAAACTTCTGAATCACTAAACAGCTGTTAAATCAACAGCCCGCGAGCCAAGAAATTTAACCCTTTTGTAATCATATTTACTAAAGGCCATGTTATAAAATGACTTGAAACACAGAAGCTGCCGGCAGATCGGCCCCCTCCGGCCCCAGTCTAGTCACCCGTT
>VKOC01015775.1:0-10171 GCA_009364415.1 Spea multiplicata | reverse complement strand
CCATATGCATAAAAAACCTATGCGTGTGGGGTATTTCCGTAATCAGTGATCCAGTATGCCAGCACGTTACAACTTATGCCCTGTAATGTCCAGAAAACCACAAAAAAACTAGACATGTGGGGTATTTCCGTAATCAGGAGAGCTGGCTGAACACTTTAGGCTGGATTTCTCTGCCGTAACATATACCATGTGCAAAATATCCTAAGCAACACAGATGTGTTGGCGAAAAAAGCGCATGAAATTATTGCTACGGCTGACTTTGGCAGTGATTGGCGGCCACATGGTTGCATAAAAATTGTCCAAATGCTCTTGATAAGATACTCTGGGTTGTCTGCTTTTCAGAAATATGTACTTTTATGGGGGTATCTATAATTAGGGGGGTGCTAAACAGCCCCAAATGAAACATAGGTCTACTAAAGCAAAATGTGAAAATTTCACGTTTGGAATCTATAACGCGCATGGTCCCGTTTGTGCCCTGCAATTTCCAGAAAACCACAAAAAAACTAGGCATATGGGGTATTTCCGTAATCAGGAGAGGCGGCTGAACAATTTAGGATAGATTTCTCTGCCGTAACACATACCCCGTATAAAAAATCCTAAGAATACTACAAAATATTAAGACGCGTTGTTGAAAAAAGTCCAGGAACTAATTTCTGTGGCCACCTTTGACAGTGATTGGGGGCCAAATACCTGCATGTAGAGTGCCCAAATACCCCTGATAGGATAGCCTGGGTTGTCTGCTTTACAGAAATATATACCTTTGTGGGTGTTTTTGTTTTATTTGTTTAAAATTAGAGTTGCAGTCCCATCATACCTAATGTAAAAATTTAACGGCTTTGTATAAAGTAATGTACACCTTATAGTATGTTGCCTATATGTGCTGGGAAAATATGGAAAATCTATATAAATTAGGTATTTCTGAAATCAGGACACCTAAATTGATAAATCTGGATGGAATTTTCTGTCTCTTTACCTAATTTTGTGAGGATTCAGAGGGAAAATGTAAAAAAACTTAGATTTTTTTTCTAATTTTTGCTAGTTTTTACTAAATTTCTAATTCTAAATTTTCAGCTAATCATCCAACTATGGTATCAAAAGGAAAGCTCTATCTCTCCTTGAAAAAAACAATATATAGTTTATATGGGTGCACTATTCACTGGAAAAGAGAATCATCGCTGAACCGACATAGCGCAAAAATTGCAAAATTGCTCCGGCTTTGAGGTACTAAAAACCCCTGGGATTTAAGGGGTTAAAGCCCTTGCGCAGCAGTAATTTGTATCGAAAACAAAGAATTACCTCTATAATTTTAAATTTATTGATTTATATCGCACTCAGTCTGTTCTGCTATTCGTCCACAGGGTGGCAGCATATCTCAGACGCTAGCAGGTGGCGCACATTTTTCTTTACCTTGACTACTGCGTCTGCCTGTGATTTTCGGTTGATCTGTACCTCCAATGCTGTGTTTCTTTGGGTTATTAATTTATTTTATATCTGCAAATTCACGGTGGAGGAAAGAGGCACGTCATGGTGATGGAGGGGGCAAAAGAACTCAGGGGGATTGCACTGGTAGCCTAGTATATAAGTTCCTGCAGGAACAGGGCCCTCCATTCCTCTTGTATCTGTATGTCAACTGCTTGTCATGGTGGGACCTGACGCTGCCATTCTCCGGTGACCTGACCAGCTGTGACTGCGTGAATGTATGACGATGTGATTTTGCAGAATCTATCATAGTCCATGCGGTGTCAAGGGAGGAGGAGGAAAATGGTCTGGTGGACACTCAGTGCAGGAATAAGTTCTGGATAAAAACCCTTCATGAGGCAGAAAGGTCAGGGTTAGGTTAAGGTAGCGGTGGGGCAAAGCGCGAGACCGGAGCGCGCTGGGGCAAAGCGCGAGACCAGAGCGCGCTGGGGCAAAGCAAAATGGTGGCTCCTAACTTTTAGCTGGCTCCTAGATTTTAAAAAATTGTCAAACCCTGGGTTAAGTAAAGGCAAACAGCACAAACAATGACAATTGTGATAATAAAGCTGTCCTACGTCAGAGTAAGAATCACTCCGCATACCAGCTTTAAGATATTTCTCTGCTTGCAGTATTTGGGACAGTCTACAATACAACTTCCAGATAAAAAATATAAAAAGAAAAATCACTATTACAGAATTAGATGATTGCATACATATAAATTGGATACATTTACTTCAAACAGTTCTTCACATATACAGTGTGATAACACTAATACACATAACTTCAAGTTGCTTTTAAATCAAAAAGGCCATCCAATTATCATGAACATTCAATTGTTTAATAAATTATCACAAAATATGTTTTCAAAAAAAATATTGAGCACAGCTTTTCAGGCAGTTGCATTTAAGCCATTAGAATGTTCCTGGGAAACTATAAAATGACTCAGTCTTAATCACCCACAGTGACCCTCTGTCAGGGTACCAGTGAATCAGGACAGAGGCAAAAAGGTACTGGTCAAATTGCTTATTAAAACAAAATTACAAAACAAAAGCAGGTGGTCATACAACAAGTCAAGGTCAGTAGCCAGAACAGGTAGTTATACAAGCCAAGGTCAGAGCCCAGAAATCCACATAGATTGTAAGCTTGCGAGCAGGGCTCTCCACCAAATGTATCGGTTTGTCTTAGTCTGTCAATTCTTGTCTTGTCATATCCCTTGAATTTATGTATTGTATTAAGCGCTGCGTAAACTGTTGGCACTATATAAATAAAAGATAATAATAATAGTTCAAAACCAGGCAAGAGTCAGCACCAGAATGGGAGTCAGACAGGCCATATCATACATAAGACCACAGCCAGCACACACTAACAGGTCCAAACCCATGAAACGCAAACCTGCAACTGAACTAGCTGGTTAATATAGTCAGAGACTACAGGAAGAGGCGGGGTTAACTTGGACATAAATGTTGGAAGAGGAAGAGGGTGCGGCCTAACAAACAGAGTGCCATAAAGAGAAAAGCCAGTACAGGTACGCTGAAACCTTGACACCCTCAAGCCTAGAAGTTGAAACATTTTACATGAACCCATAAAATCTGAAATCCTATAGGCTGTGTTAATATGTGAAGTCTGTCTGTTGGTCTAACTGAAACATCTCCTCTGGTAGAACTGTTTTGGTTAGCATCATTCTGGAATATATTTTTTACATAGGGTTTATGGGAGCAATATCATGGTCACACATTTGATCTTTCTGAATAAGAATATGCTTGTATATATTTTCTTACATGGGGATTAGGGGTGGAATATCAGTTATACATGCTAAGTCACACATTTGACCTGTTATGATAAGAATATGGGTATAATATTTGTACATGGGGATTAGGGGTGGAATATCATAGTTACACATGCTAAGTCACACATTTGACCTGTTCTGATAAGAATATGGGTATAATATTTTTACATGGGGATTAGGGGTGGAATATCATAGTTACACATGCTAAGTAACACATTTGACCTGTTCTGATAAGAATATGGGTATAATATTTTTACATGGGGATTATGGGTGGAATAATATGGTTTCACAAGATAAGTAACATATTTGTTCTGTTTCTGATAAGAATATGGTTAAATATATATATATATACATATGGGTTATGGGTAGAATAATATGGTTACACATAAGTACCAGGCCCGGACTGGCCATCGGTGCGTTTGCCTGGTGGGCTGGGCGGCAGCAGGGCCGGATTGACATAGGGGCTGATGGAGCTGCAGCTCCAGGCCCCCTACCTTAAAATAGGCCCAGTCAGGACCAGACTGACTGGGCCTGTGCAGCTGTATTTAACGCAGGGCAAAAGGGACACCTGCCCCTTAAGCCTGCATTAACTGCGACTGGGCCCTCCAACCCCCCCCCAACACAATTTACAAATTACATATTGAATCATATCGGTCAAATTTTCAACTTTATCTTCAACAATACAGCATTCAGGATAGGAAAATCCTGCAAATATAAATGAGAACCATTAACCAACATTATTTATTAAGCGTCCCTCCCTTCAATAAAAAATCATGATTTATAAACAACTATTTTGGGGGGGGGTTAAGCTAACAAATAACACCCACAATTCATCCACATAATTAATTTATTTTTTGTTCCCCCTTCTCATCACGCAACTAGCCCCCCCTTCTCATCACGCTAGCTAGCCCCCCTTCTCATCACGCTAGCTAGCCCCCCTCTCATCACGCTAGCTACCCCCCTTTCTCATTCACGCACTCTAGCCCCCCTTCTCACCACGCTAGCCCCCCTCTCCCAAATTAACACACAATTCATCCACCCTATTTTTTTGATCCCTTCTCACTTTATCTAGCCCCCCTTCTTCTCAAGCTCCTAAGCCCCCCTTCTTCTCACGCTCCAAGCCCCCCTTCTTCTTCACTAGGACCTAAGCCCCCCCTTCTTCTCACGCTACCTAAGCCCCCCCTTCTCTCACGGTACCTAAGCCCCTCTTCCACGCTACCTAAAACCCCCCTTCTCACGCTACCTAAGCCCCCCCCTTCTTCTCACGCTACCTAAGCACCCCCCTCCTCACGCCCTTGACTGGCAGAACTCCAGGGCCCGGTCGCAGTCCCGACCTCAGTAGTTCCGCCACTAGGAGGTGGGGTACTGCTGCTCTGTTACACTTGCCCTAACTGGGGTTATTTTGCCTCACAGTGAGCTGTAATGATGTTACTGCATTGCATGCAGTGTCTGTGCTCACTATGCATTATACAGGGTGACCCCTGCCTTTAATACTGGAGGGGGCTGTTACCATCAGAAAAGAGCTCCCTGTTTGGTAAATAAAGCCCCATCACGGCCAGACTTTGTCCTGGGCACACAGTACTCTATGGGGAATATCAAACTGTGGGGCCCATAACGCGAGGCAAATCCACGGTGGCATGGCTGAACTTGATGTTGGTTGCCGCGTACAGTTACACTACCTGAAGTAACAGTTCGGCGTGTATGCGTTTGTTTCCGGTCCCTACCATTCACACTCAGGGAGCAATGCCCTGAGACTGACCCCTCCCCGTCCAATCAACCATCAGGATGTAGGGTAGCGTGTTGGAATGGCCCCTCCCCCTGGTCGTCACACTCGTGTGGCTCCCTCCGGAAGTGAGTGCCCAGTGTAGGCTACACCACCAGGATGTTATCGATGCTGGGAGCGAGCCAACGGTGCACCAGCGTCTTCCAACGGGTACGGGGTCCATCAGCACAGCCACCGGATCACGAAGAGCACCGAGTGCACGGTCCGACAGCAGTATGAGCCTAGGGATGGCGAAGGGCTGCCCAGGCACAGAGCAGGGTGCTGTATCGGTACACGGCCTTGTGCAGCGTGCGTGATGCTCTGACTTACGCTATAAATAGGCAATAATAGCAAGTAATTTATTATAGTTATAATTTTAACACAATGCTAGAATCTGTAACTAGAGAATCAGAGGCTTAGCGGGAATGTGAAGAGGTTTTACTTTATTGAGAGGGGAGTAGATACATGGGACAACTTCCTAGCAGAAGTGCTATAGGCTAATACAGCTAATACAGGGATGGGCATACGACTCCTGAAACTATGGCCAGACCAAGAACTGATTAAAATCTGGAGTCTGAGCCGGTCGGATCTGCCTGCTAATACTGTGCGTCTGTGTGTGTGAATTGTGACTCTCCTCAGCCCTGACTAGTATTTTATACAGTGCTATCATATTCCTCAGCGCTCCACATGGGCCAGGGTAAACGGGCCACAATGGGTATTCATGGTCTCATATGGTTTGTTGTAGCTTGTGGTAAGTCATGTAATAACATACTGTCTGTGTTGCAGTAACTGTATTTTCCACTAGGGGCAGTCTTCTGTAAAGATTTGAAGCTGTGGAGGTTTGGGTGGACCAATTGAGTAAAGATAAGTTCCAGTAACTCTATTATGCCACTACATGTAGTAGAGTATTGAAGAATACTACATATACCTCTAATTAGCCAAAGGCAATAGCCTCCTGTGTGGTTTATTCTTGTGTTTTGGTTGCACATGGATATAAACACTCTTTTCACCTCTCTGTTGCCCATCATGTATCCAGTCAATGTCTGTTTCTTAAGCCACTTATCTTCCAGAAACTGAACTCTAAAATGCAGCCCAGGCATTTCTGTGGCTGTTCTTATGGCCTGTTTGTCACGTAGCCAGTTCTCACCTGTATGTTTGTTGTATGTATGCATCATTAAATGTAAGTGCTCCTATGCATCTGCCTTCTAGAAAATAAGCATTGACTCCCCATTTCACATGCTCCTAATAGAGACCCTAGGAAAGTACTAAGAGGTTCTATATAGTTATTTTTCATTATATACATACATTATACATGTTCCTGCCTAATTCCAGCTATGATGACTGTCGGGTCAGGTTCTGCAGTATACATTCCCCCTGATGACCCACCACCGTATTCTCTTGTCTCGCACGTGAACTAGCCTTCAATGTCTCCACCGAAGAGGTTCCTTGTACTTCACTAGAGAACAATCCCATGACGTATCCTCTGTTGGGCATCAGGCTTTGCCACCATATAGAACTGTATATAATATATATATATTCCATATATGTATTTTACATGAGCATACAATGGAGTCAGAACCATTTTATTTTCCTTAATCATATGATTATTTCTGTCTTTGTTCTCTCTATAATTGAGAACAAAGAAGCATTCATGTATATAGCTGTTTCAGTATATATTATCTGATTAGTCTTTTCTTTCATGAGAAAGTTGAGTAGACACTGCTTATCCTTAGGAATGTAAATTGGAATGGGGGGTACATTGTAAGACCACCAAAGCCTAATTTACTACCTAGGAGGCAACGTCTGGAGATATGGGAGACCAAGGGTAAATTCCAAACGTATCTGTAGTGGTCTTAAGTTATTTCTTAGGCCAGAACGTCTTACAGGTAAATTAAAAAACTACAACGGTGTAAATATGAGTAGAAGTCCTAAATGAATTGTTTGTGTTAGATGCATAAAATAGTAATTCATATTGATAACTATCGATAATATACTGTATTTGGAATTCATTTTTGACATGTTTTAAGAATTTTGTGTTTTATATTATGCACTGTGTGACTCGTATAAATATTTTATAAATTGTGTTTACAATAAATAATAATTTTTGACTATTGTGGAGATATATCTAATTTTGAATTATAATTTTCGCCGATCGGAAAGAATTTAGCATCAGAGATAAAATATAGGGTATCTCTTTATATTAATATTGTGGATGTGGTCCTACAGTAATTAATGGCGTCGTTATTTTGCGTGTGTGATAAAATATCGGTTTTGCCTATTTTGTCTCGTTAATATCCCTAACACTATATAATCGTGCCTGTTTGTAATTTATGGAAGAGCTCACTCACGGAATAAAAGATAACTTCACAAAGCTATGTGCAAGTCTTGAAAGAGTTTATCATTAAACTAAATATTCACACAAAAAAGATGTTTCTGTGTGGTTTGTGACATCGCACGAGACTTACAAAGAGCAATTAGTATTTCTTACTAACCCACTTACCACTACCCAACATACGACTACCTCCCCTTAAAGGAACACACCATTAGCATGTGCAGGAAGCGATCCCATTGATTTCGATGAGAACATTTTCCTGCTGCTGATTGGCTGCTTCATGCTGGGTTGCTAATTTCCAAAAGAGTTATCGTGTGCGCATCCTCATGTAGGTGGAAGCTAAGCTGTGGAGGAGGCGCACTGTCTCGAGTTGGACAATTATCGGCATGGCTAGCCATTTTGAGACCTATTTCTTACGACATCATATGGACTTCCTCGTATGGGTATTTCAAAAATATAGCTTTTCCACATAATCCTCATTTCATTCTTTTAACGCAATATCACTTCCAGTGCTGGTTGCGTTGTCCGTTATTTCCATCTCCTGTTCCGTTTCTCTATCACATTTGCCTTCATTTGTCTGGTTTAAAGTATCCGTTTATTCTTCATCCGTTGGTGATTGCATTTAGCAACTGGCATTGAGTCAACTGACTGTTCATCCTTCAATGTGCGGCCAGCCAGCCGTTCTGTAGAATGTGTGGTTATGCTATATAAGATGAAGGCTAATCTGTCTAATTATACAGTTTACTGCCCATCCTATACCCGAGTTCTGCCTGTAGATAGATATGTATATGTATATAGTGAAAACCCGGGTGTAGGATGTGTATGTAATCATATTAAATAGATTATCGTGTTTCTGATATCATTTTGTTGGCTGGTTTTTGTTTTGTTTACGTTGGATACGGTGTGTTGGTATGGAGGATAGTTGTCGGTTCTATTGCTCTATGACATCAGAGATGGTGAAGCGCACTCAGCAGTGTAGATCAGGAACGGAGCAGTCCGTTGCTACCTGCTGCCTTTTGTAGTTTGCTATTGACTTTACTGAGAGAATATAGAGATGGATATCTTAAAGGAGGATTGTTTCAGAAATCTGTGTTATAAAAACATCATCTTCTATGGCGTGGAAGAGAACGAGCCGCCTTATGATCCCAGCTGCGAGGTGGATGACGTTCACATGAGGACAGTGTCCGAAATAAGTCTGGAAATGGGTGAAGATCTTCCCAGTGGAGACATGGAGCCTCGTAATGTGCTTAACTACCGGCCATATGAAGATGTGCACATGAGGACAGCTGTCGAAATAAGTCTGGAAATGGGTGAAGATCTTCCCAGTGAAGACATGGAGCCTCGTTATGTGCTTAACTACCGGCCATATGAAGATGTGCACATGAGGACAGTGTCCGAAATAAGTCTGGAAATGGGTGAAGATCTTCCCAGTCAAGACATTTGGCCTCCTTATGTGTTTAACTACCGGCCATACGAAGACGTCCACATGGACACACTGTCGGATATCAGTTCACAGCTCAGTTACCACCAACACGAGAACGATGTGAACAGGAGAGCCGCCTCCGAGATCGGCGTTGAAATGAGCTCCCGCTCAGAGACTCTCTCCGCTAAAATGCCAAGAGGGGGGAAAGCAGCCAGATTTTTTCGAAGGCTCTTCAAGCCGAAAAGATTCAAGGCCAGCTTCTTCTGCGTTTGCGTCTGTGGCATCGAATAACGTTCCCAAGAAGAGCTGGGAGATGCGGAACCCCCAAGTTCCCTGTGATTCCTCTCCAATTATCCTTCCCCCAAACCAATAGATAGTAAATGAAAATTACCAAAAATCTACTGGGTTGTTTGTATTTTTTGCCGTCTTCTCTTACTATTACAGATGGGATAGAATTGAAAGGACAGAGGTAGAAGGCTGAGGGAGGAGAGTCAGGCCAAGTCACTTCCCAATTTCATTCCTACAATAGAAACATTGAATTTGACAACAGATATTAAAAATCTGACTGCAGCAAAGGCTCAAACTTTAATCAGTTGTTGGTTTTGAGATTCAGGAGCCATATGCCTATCCCATGCATGTTTGTTTCCTCACTGTATTAACCTCTACCACTTCTACTGGGGAGATGTTCTAGGTATCTCCCCCCCATCTCAGTTACATATCATCTACCTGCATCCACTACCTGTGCACCTGTCAGGGTCCCCGCCAGCATCGCAGTTACTCACCTGAGTACCCGTTTGTTCCAAACGCCAGGTCCCGCGTCTTCTCCGATGCTTCCTCCTCCACAGCCATCTCAACCGCCTTCTAGGCGCGCGCTCCCTCACAAAACTTTATACTTTCCTCGACACAAACAGGAAATGCGCTTGAGTGATGTCATGCCCAAGGGGCGTGGCGTTTTCTAGCGGGGTATTCAAAAACTGATCCTCAGTGCTCAGTTCTTATGCCGTGTAGACCTCTGTTCCTTCCTGCTTATTCCTGATTGACTCCTTGTGTACCAGACCCGGCTATCCTACATCATTACGCTGATTAACCTCTTGTGTACCAGGTCCAACTATCCTGCTTAATGGACTCCGCTTGCCTTCCTGGCGCCTGTTGCCGCTTCGCAGCACCTCGCAATATTTTTAACCATTTTCTCTTGAATTGATGCGTGTGCTGCATGTAGGGCTGCAACTAACGATTATTTTAATAATCGATTAGTTGGCCGATTATTTTTTCGATTAATCGGATAAAAAATGAATGTAATTTTTTCATTTATTTAAAATAATTTAATAAACAAATGATGTTAAATACAAACAGCAGAATAAAAAAAACTTTGATAAAATGCATTTCTTGTCTTTATTTCCCAACCAGCAC
>VKOC01015771.1:0-41641 GCA_009364415.1 Spea multiplicata | reverse complement strand
AACCTTCCATCAAAGAGCTTCCGGATCCAAGGAGAAATCAGATTGCCGTTTGGAGTCAAGAAGGATTTTTTTCCCCTGATGACAGAACTGAAATCAGATTAATCAGGGTTTTTTTTGCCTTCTTTTGGGTCAGGAGTAGGAAGGTTGGACTTGATGGACTTCGGTCTTTTCTTCAACCTTATGAACTATGTGGACAATAAAGTTTGATTATAAATAGAATGTACGGATCCTGAGATTTCTTTGCAAATAATTATTCTGTGTATAGATAACGCGCGTGGAAATACTTCAATCTCATCGCGACAGACTCTGGGGTGATTTTCAGTGTAATGGGGCAAATTCTTAAGGTCTCTTAAGGGGGAAAGAAGAAGAAATTGCAGAAAGAAAGTACAAAGAGTCCCGTATATAGTATTAACGCGGGGGCCGGATTCTGGGGTTTTCGATAATTATATTCAGTGATAAATATAATATTTTAGGTTGGAATTCTGTGGATTGGCTGCAGGGTACAGAAAGCATTATTTTTCTCGAATTAATAAAATCTTTGAAATTATATTAATTAAAATATGTAAAAAGAAAAGATTGAGCGATAATCAGATTGTGACAAAAAGACTGAGCAATGGTTCTTATCAGCTAATTTGCTCAATATTATTCCTGGTAGTCCCAGAATATTCTAGAACCCGTCCCTGTGCGTCCAACGTATTTCGCTCAGTTATTCTATTATTTATGTTTAACGTTTAAATCCTAATTAGAATGTTTATAAAGATTAAAAATAAAAGTCCTGAATTTCAAGTGCGTTCACTTCTGAGCTCATAAAGCTGCCCCGCCCAGTTTTGTTTCTGATGTCATCGTGAAGCTGCCCCTCCTACTCATGCAAAAAGTTGCCCCGCCCAGTTTAGCTTGTGATGTCATAAAGCTGCCCCGCCCAGTTTTGTCATAAGGTTGTCCTGCCTAATCACTGGGAAACCAGTCCCGTCTAGTTTAGTTTGTGATGTCATAAAGCGGCCCCGCCCACTTTTGTCATAAGGTTGTCCTGCCTAATCACTGGGAAACCAGCCCCGTCTAGTTTAGTTTGTGATGTCATAAAGCGGCCCCGCCCACTTTTGTCATAAGGTTGTCCTGCCTAATCACTGGGAAACCAGCCCCGTCTAGTTTAGTTTGTGATGTCATAAAGCGGCCCCGCCCACTTTTGCTTGTGATGTCATAAAGTTGCCCCGCCCACTTTTGTTTGTGATGTCATCCGTAGCCAAGGCTATAAATACAAGCAACTACTCTTCAACCACTCATTGTTCAGGGGAGCAGGCGAAGACAACATCACAGATGTGGAGCTCCTCAGTACTATTTTTGGATGCCTCGGCACCATTATAAATTATTTTTTTATAAATTATTTTTTTATAAATTTGCTGGGAGCTCAAACCTCTAAACGCCCTCCCTGAAAAGAACTTGAACTTGAGAGACGGCACAGAAAAGAGTCACCGAGACGCCCTAACAGGGGCCAAGAGACCAGTAACGGACAGAACATCTCGAGTGGACTCGTGCCGAAGAAAATGGCCACGGCTCGTCTCCGGAAATAAGAAGACTGCAGGCAAATATGAACCGGCTTCTCAAGGAGAACGTAGAGCTGTCCCGGCGCCGGAACAGAGGACTCAGAGAGTCATTAGGATGGATGTGGCGGTCGCACCTAAGGGTGATGATAGTGAGGGTCTTCTCCAATATAACCAGGGGACGGAGATGTGAAAAATGAAGACAACAAAAAATAGTGCAGTGTGACTTATGGAACCAACGCGAGTAATTATAAGAAGAAGGAGAAGAGGAAGAAGAAGAAGAAGGAGAAGAATATAAGATAAATATAAGATAAATACAGCTGTGTTGTAGCGGCGTGGGCAGTGTAACCCCTGCCTGTGGGCGCT
Organism: Spea multiplicata; assembly: GCA_009364415.1. NCBI lineage: Eukaryota > Metazoa > Chordata > Amphibia > Anura > Pelobatidae > Spea > Spea multiplicata. The sequence goes on along the minus strand of VKOC01015771.1, from coordinate 39,737 downwards.
CTTGCGGGTGAGGCTTCTTCTGATTGAATGCTTGGGACACAGGTTTCATAGTCAATAACGTCAGAGATATAATAAGCTAATAATGGTTGCTCAGTTCTCATCAGCATGGGTGGTATTTTCAAGATAAGTGACATAATTATTAATTATTATTATTGTTTTATATTCCGTAGCGCTTACAGTCTGCATTTGTTGTATTGCATGCGATGAAATGTTTTATTTATACTCTTTATTTCGTTGATTTAAATCTTTTTACTTTATTAGTGGTTTTGTCGGTGGTTTTGCACGCAATGTAACTTTATCTTTTTGCTAGGAAACGTTTGTATCGGAGCATCTCGTTGTCTAGTATCATTTAGTTGGCATAATCTTTTTTATTGTTTCATAAGATATCCCGATGTTTTTGTTTTCGTTTTTTAACGGCTTTGCTTTTGTTGTTCTAGTTGGTATCTTTTTTGTAGGGTTTGTTTCTTCTTTATGAGATCTTCTCTATTTCAGTGTTTGATAGGCGTTATTTTAGGATCTCTATTATTCTCAATATATTTTCCCAGTCATTTTAAGACAGTTTGCTTGTTGGTTATAGACAGTGGTATCTGTACGATTCCTCCTCAGTCTGGTTAATTGGTTTTTTGGATACTATCGTTTTTTAAAACGTGTTTTCAATGTTTTCTTCAATGTAAATTTCTAAATCTAAAAATGGAACCCGAGGAATGCCGGTGGATTAGGATCGGCCGTAACTGGGATGTCATTGGGTTTCCAGACACGATTGGCCGGCCTGGTGGTGATTTGTTGTTTTTGTGTATTTGGGGTAGGAAAGATATCACTGGGATGGATGGATAGTTAATGTCTATTTAGGTCGATTCTTTTTTATTCAAACTCTGGCTGTTTTTCTTCTCTCTAAAAATGCGGTTAGGTTAATTAATGTATATTTTGGTATCTTGAAGTTGTTCTTCATTCTTATCTTGACTTTTATCCTCTTTTTTTCTCTCTGTGGCTATTTTCTCTTTTATCCTCTTTTTTCTCTCTGTAGCTATTTTCTCTTTTATCCTCTTTTTTCTCTCTGTAGCTATTTTCTCTTTTATCCTCTTTTTTCTCTCTGTAGCTATTTTGTTGGTGTGGAAAATACCATCCATGCTGCTGAGGATTTAGCGACCTTTATATAATTATTTAATAAAATACACTTCAGTAGAATTCCGGGACCTGGGACCTGGGTATACGATCAGAAGGAGACTCATCTACGAGAGCGCTCACCGGCGGGGGTCACACCGCCCTCGCTGTTACAGCAGAGCTTTATTTATCTTATATTCTTCTTCTTATAATTATTCACGTTGGTTCCATAAGACACCCTGCGCTATTATTCATTTTTTCTTCATTTTACACATCTCCGTCCCCTGGTTTATTGGAAGACCCTTTCAGTCATGATATCCATCCTAAATATGTGGCGCTTAACACCTAAACAGCTTGAATCGATCAAAACCACCAACTTCTGCATCAAAGAGCTTCCGGATCCAAGGAGAAATCCGATTGCCGTTTGGAGTCAAGAAGGAATTTTTTCCCCTGATGGCAGAATTGGAAGCAGCTTAATCAGGGGTTTTTTTCGCCTTCTTTTGGTAGGAAGGTTGGGCAGAAAGGTTGAGCCTTATGTACTATGTGGCCAATAAAGCTCTCTTATAAATAAAATGTACGGATCCTGACATTTCTTTTCAAATAATTATTCTGTGTATAGATAACGTGATACGCGTGGAAATACTTCAATCTCATCGCGGCAGACTCTGGGGTGATTTTCAGTGTAATGGGGCAAATTCTTAAGGTCTCTTAAGGGGGAAAGAAGAAGAAATCGCAGAAAGAAAGTACAAAGAGGCCGTATATAGTATTAATGCGGGGGCCGGATTCTGAGGTTTTTGAGAATTATAATAATCAGTGACACATATAATATTTTTGAAACTTTGTGGGTTGTCGTTTGGGAATGCGGGTACAGGAGAGAAAATTACCCTCCAGGAATTAATAATTAACTTTTAATGACAGAAATCTAATAATCTTAAAAAAATTAAACAGCTTTAACGGTATTCACAGAGAAAAGATAGATGATGGGGGGGGCACTCGCATCGCTGCTGTCATTTATGTTAAAAGTTTGAATTTTTCCCATTGAGAAGGTCAAAAGCTGTGAGTGCAATCAGTGGATGTGATTATTCTCCGCCCACTCAGTCAGGAAGCAGCTCCGCCCACTTTCATTTGTGATGTCGTAATAAAGCTGCCCCGCCCAGTTTTGTCATAAGGCTGTCCTGCCTAACCACTGGGAAACCTGCTTCGTCCGGTTTTGTTTGTGATGTCAAAAAGCTGCCCCGCCCAGTTTTGTTTGTGATGTCATCAGTGGCCAAGGGCATAAATACAAGCAAACACTGTTAAACCACTCATTGCTCAGCAGAGCAGACGAAGATAAGATGATAGATATGGATCTCCTCAGTCTTATCATTTTTGGATGCCTCGGCACCAATATTGTGCTTTTTATTATAATTTTGTTGGGAGCTCAAAGATCTAAACGTTCTCCCAGAAAGGATCACGAAGCCCTTCTCTCCATGAACATTTTACGTGTTGTTGGCAACATCAGTCATTCGTTGCTGAAGATGGAGGAGGAAGACAGACGCTCCCTGTCCCGAATAACAGAGCGAGTCTCGGCTCTAGAAGAGCAGATAAGGGCAGGGAACCGAGAGGACAAGAGACGGCACAGAAAAGAGTCACCGAGACGCCTTAACAGAGGCCAAGAGACCAGCAATGGAAGATCTCGGATGTCACCAGAGAGAACATCTCCAGTGGACTCGCACCGTCACGAAGAAAACGGCCACGGCTCGTCTCCGGAAATCAGAAGGCTGCAGGCGATTATGAACCAGCTTCTCAAGGAGAATGTGGCGATGTCTCGTCACCTGGAAGAGACGACTCGGAAAGCGTCCAGTCTTGAAGAACGTTTGGGCTTCAAGAAAAGGGACGCTGGAGCCGTGATGGAAAACCCTTCTGACTTTGAATCCTCGGCCAGAAGCAGCAGTTCAGAGACGCTTGTTGATTTTTCCTTAACTCCGAGGTTCTCGTGATCTGAGATCCATCATACAGATCCGAGTCTCTCCGTGATAGCCTGGCTCGGGCAAAGGAACAACGTCTGGAATATGAGCGCCATCGTTAGACCGCCTCACGAGACGTTCCTTCTGCCGCTTCCCGTCACCAACTGAAGCGCGTCAGCAGTTCCCAGCTATGCGGCGCTTAACACCTAAACAGCTTCAATCGATCAAAACCACCAACCTTCCATCAAAGAGCTTCCGGATCCAAGGAGAAATCAGATTGCCGTTTGGAGTCAAGAAGGATTTTTTTCCCCTGATGACAGAACTGAAATCAGATTAATCAGGGTTTTTTTTGCCTTCTTTTGGGTCAGGAGTAGGAAGGTTGGACTTGATGGACTTCGGTCTTTTCTTCAACCTTATGAACTATGTGGACAATAAAGTTTGATTATAAATAGAATGTACGGATCCTGAGATTTCTTTGCAAATAATTATTCTGTGTATAGATAACGCGCGTGGAAATACTTCAATCTCATCGCGACAGACTCTGGGGTGATTTTCAGTGTAATGGGGCAAATTCTTAAGGTCTCTTAAGGGGGAAAGAAGAAGAAATTGCAGAAAGAAAGTACAAAGAGGCCGTATATAGTATTAATGCGGGGGCCGGATTCTGAGGTTTTTGAGAATTATAATAATCAGTGATATATATAATATTTTTGAAACTTTGTGGGTTGTCGTTTGGGAATGCGGGTACAGGAGAGAAAATTACCCTCCAGGAATTAATAATTAACTTTTAATGACAGAAATCTAATAATCTTAAAAAAATTAAACAGCTTTAACGGTATTCACAGAGAAAAGATAGATGATGGGGGGGGCACTCGCATCGCTGCTGTCATTTATGTTAAAAGTTTGAATTTTTCCCATTGAGAAGGTCAAAAGCTGTGAGTGCAATCAGTGGATGTGATTATTCTCCGCCCACTCAGTCAGGAAGCAGCTCCGCCCACTTTCATTTGTGATGTCGTAATAAAGCTGCCCCGCCCAGTTTTGTCATAAGGCTGTCCTGCCTAACCACTGGGAAACCTGCTTCGTCCGGTTTTGTTTGTGATGTCAAAAAGCTGCCCCGCCCAGTTTTGTTTGTGATGTCATCAGTGGCCAAGGGCATAAATACAAGCAAACACTGTTAAACCACTCATTGCTCAGCAGAGCAGGCGAAGATAAGATGATAGATATGGATCTCCTCAGTCTTATCATTTTTGGATGCCTCGGCACCAATATTGTGCTTTTTATTATAATTTTACTGGGAGCTCAAAGATCTAAACGTTCTCCCAGAAAGGATCATGAAGCCCTTCTCTCCATGAACATTTTACGTGTTGTTGGCAACATCAGTCATTCGTTGCTGAAGATGGAGGAGGAAGACAGACGCTCCCTGTCCCGAATAACAGAGCGAGTCTCGGCTCTAGAAGAGCAGATAAGGGCAGGGAACCGAGAGGACAAGAGACGGCACAGAAAAGAGTCACCGAGACGCCTTAACAGAGGCCAAGAGACCAGCAATGGAAGATCTCGGATGTCACCAGAGAGAACATCTCCAGTGGACTCGCACCGTCACGAAGAAAACGGCCACGGCTCGTCTCCGGAAATCAGAAGGCTGCAGGGGATTATGAACCAGCTTCTCAAGGAGAATGTGGCGATGTCTCGTCACCTGGAAGAGACGACTCGGAAAGCCTCCAGTCTTGAAGAACGTTTGGGCTTCAAGAAAAGGGACGCTGGAGCCGTGATGGAAAACCCTTTCTGACTTTGAATCCTCGGCCAGAAGCAGCAGTTCAGAGACGCTTGTTGATGTTTTCCTAACTCCGAGTTTCTCGTGATCTGAGATCCATCATACAGATCCGAGTCTCTCCGTGACAGCCTGGGCTCGGGCAAAGGAACAACGTCTGGAATATGAGCGCCATCGTTAGACCGCCTCACAAGACGTTCCTTCTGCCGCTTCCCGTCACCAACTGAAGCGCGTCAGTAGTTCCCAGCTATGCGGCGCTTAACACCTAAACAGCTTCAATCGATCAAAACCACCAACCTTCCATCAAAGAGCTTCCGGATCCAAGGAGAAATCAGATTGCCTTTTGGAGTCAAGAAGGAATTTTTCCCCCTGATGGCAGAATTGGAAGCAGATTAATCAGGGGGTTTTTGCCTTCTTTTGGGTCAGGAGTAGGAAGGTTGGGCAGAAAGGTTGGACTTGGTGGACTTTTCTTATGTACTACGTGGCCAATAAAGTTTGGTTATAAATAGAATTTACGGATCCTGACATTTCTTTGCAAATAATTATTCTGTGTATAGTGAAACGCACCGAAATACTTCAGTCTCATTGCGGCAGACTCTGGGGGGGACGGGGTAGATTCTCAGGGTTCTGGGGCAGATAACTGGGGGGATGGGCTGATCTTTAAAGAGATGGGATAGGTTATTGGGGGGGGTGAGGCAGATTATTGGGGTGATGGGGTAGATTTTTAGTGTGATTAGGCAAGTTCTCAGTGTAATAGGGCAGATCTCAGGAGAGATGGGATGGTCTGGGTATGAATATTTATATTATCGGGGGGCCCAAAACGGTCAGCCGCCCCTGATCCCTCCATGCCTGGTAGAAAATATTACATCTTATTCGGGGTTAAAATGAAGACTGCAAGATGCTTTGGGTCTAAAGGAAACAATTCTGATAAAACAAACCTAGAAACACAGAACCTACCGGCAGATCGGCCCCATTCGGCCCCCATCTAGTCGCCCGTTTCTCCTGCTGTAAAGACTCAGACCTTAGATTCAGGAGCCGTATGTCTATCCCATTCATGTTTAATTCTGCTGGGTGGCAGTTCCACTTATCTACCACTCCACCACTCCACAAGTGCTGCCATTTGCAAAGTGCTTCTTCTTCTAATAAATAAGGATCCAGGCATGCTGTATTGCGCGTAAGTCCTGGAAGAGCGAGTCCCTTTTCACCCGATCACCTTGGTTGCCAAAATTCAAACCTGTTTTACCCAAGTCCGGTAAACTGACGCAAACCGTAAGCGTCAGGTGAGCTACATCCTCACAAAACTTTATTAAACTTAACAGTGACAAAGCTAGTAACAAGGGAGATCATTGAAGGTACGAGTCTCAGCGAGTCCTAATCCCGCTGCTCACTTTAAAAAGAAGAAAAAACACTGAAAAAGCTCTTAGCAAAATGAGAAAAAAAAATGACCAAAAGGGAAAAAGTAGAAAGGAACTAAAAACTGCAGCTTTGTGTTCCTGAAGCTATTTGCAAATTAGCAATTAGGATTTCTTTTCCCTCCAGTTCAATAGCGGGAGCCATCGATCGGAGCGGCTAATACCGGCCGGGGTCAATAAGAAATCTCAGGGGTCGGCTAATCCAGAAACTGCGTGTTTGGCCACTTGCTCTGAAATGATTACTTCCACTGAAGTGATTTGTCTGCGGGCTGCGGAGACTTTATTTACGGCCCCCTCATGTCAGCTCACCACGACCCCACGCCAGCCGGGGGGAATAATCTGTCCTAATAACTAATAATAACAGTAATAATAACGATAATAACAATAATAATACTACAATTAATAAAAATAAAATAACTATACATTATACAGGGGCCGGCTCACTGATTTAACTATACATTATACAGGGGGCCGGCTCGCTGATTTACCTATACATTATACAGGGGCCGGCTCACTGATTTAACTTTACATTATACAGGGGGGCAGGGGCCGGCTCGCTGAGATTATACAGGGCTTTATACATGATTTCACTATACATTATACAGGGGGCCGGCTCGCTGATTTAACTATACATTATACAGGGGCCGGCTCACTGATTTAACTTTACATTATACAGGGCCGGCTCCCTGATTCAACTATACTTTATACAGGGCACTGCGCTGATTTAATTATATATTATACAGGGCCCTGCATGCTGATTTAATTATACATTATACAGGGCACCTCACTGATTTAATTATACAAGGTTGGCTCTGCATTTCCTACAGGAGAAGCTCCCCGGTTCATCCCTTTATAACGCAGGAATCAAAACGTCCATCTCTCCTGTAAACGCCATATTTAGCGAATAAACCCCTTAGCGTTTCGTCACCCCAGATGATTCTAAGCGTTCCTCTGATGACCGCGCGGCGTCTCTTCCCTCTCACACCGTTACGGAGTGCCGGTAGTTTGCGAACGTTTCCTTCTGATGGCGGATCGCGGTAACGCATCACCTGCGCCTTTTGAATTGTAACAGTTTAACTTATTTATTTATTTGCCGCCGGATGACAAATCTCTACTTTTCTTTTTATAAAGGAAAAAAAAACATCAAGAAACCCAATTCTTCACACGGCATCTGAACGGATCGTTTCAAACAACGCGAAGCTAAAAGCCCACGCAGCTCCGCTTGATGTCGTCCTGAAAAAAAAACACCCAACTACATTGTAAAGGTCTGAGACGACACGAATCGGAACGACGCCGAGAGACAGACGGCGGAATACAAAGAGCCATTAACCGAGACGCGAGACGGACGCCGGAACCTGCCGGCTTCATACGGTCACTTCTAAACTCACTGGTATCAAGTGAAACGCTAAATATCTTTTCTTTTTACCCCAGTTGTAGTTTTTTGCCCCATAATATAAAGTTTTCAGGCAGCTGCATATCAGCCGTTTGTATGATTCTCGCTCTGTTATCTGACCCCCGATCTACTAAACACCGCGACTCCTTATCATACTGCCTGTGGGGAACAATAGAATGCCTCAGTCTTAATTACCCAGCCGGACTCTCTGACTAATGAAAGTCTATGGAGGAACAGACTTCATGAGCATTGCCATAAAGCATCAGCTCAGTGTGGTGTTTGAGCCGGGAAAGTCACCCAAAATATCACATGACTGCCAGTGACGGCGGCTCCAGGTCTGCAGATAAAGTATGTTCGTACGCAGGCTTTCCAAAATATATCGACATCAAACAGCCAATCAGCGGCAGGAATTGTTAGAACATGGGAGACGGTGGATAGCTGCAGCTTCTACTTAAAGTAGGATGAATATAACAGGTGTTTAAGCACACGGGGGAAATAAAACAGAACTCCATGCCGGAGGCGCTCAGTGTAACCTACGAGAGCTTGTACTCTTTTTCTACTTGACTTCTCCCCCTCGAGCTCACATAAGACGCTTACAGACACCTTGGCTGCTATCTGATGCCCCCGACGGGGGCAGACGTCACTCAGGGAGAGAGCTTCATGCATCGTTTGGGATACGTTTTAAGAATATAGGTCATATTAACATAATTCCTCTGTTAAAACCCACGGCTCTCTCCAGACGCGGCACTTTTACTCCAGAGCTGTTCCTGAGCCCGCTGCTTGTAAGCTCGGGGCCCCTGGCTCTCCGAGAAGAAGGCGAATTTCTTTCTTCATCACAGATCCGCTACGAAAAGCTTTGAATGTCAGATTTTGATTATTAAGAAAATGGTATATAATTTATTTAACAAGGAACTATTTTTTAGGCTTCACAGAGAAGGAGATGACTTTCTCCTTTCATGGTACGGATTATCTTAATGCGAAGGTCCTCTCCCCACCAGCAGCAGCCATGATACGAAACATCAATTTCCCGAAACAAGGACAATATTCTAAAAACGTATATAAAAATGGACAACCTGAGATGGTCTCATTGGGTAAAAATTGGCATATGGACCATGACGGGCTTCTCATTTTTGTCACGGTCTATAGAGGACACTGTTATTATTGTTCACAAATCTATCTTCATCTCATGGATATTGCTCAAGGGCGTTTCTTTGACCCCATGAGCTGCAAGCCGTAAACATGGATGCCTTTAATTACCACCGACTGACAAGATTGTGACTACTTCTGCTCTTCAGTTGATCTGTTCCTCTAGACCAGGGGTGTCGAAACTGCGGCCCTCCAGCTGCTGCAGGACTACATCTCCCATAATGCTCCTTCAGCTAAGGGGCCGGCTGAGAGGGATGGGAGATGTCGTCCTGCAGCAGCTGGAGGGCCGCAGTTTGGACACCCCTGCTCTAGACCATGTTCTCATTGCCTAGAGTCTTCTCAATCAGACATCTCGATGATTCTTATCAACTAAAGTCATGCCTCGTCAGGATGCTTCCCTACAACGTAGGATCCGTCTGATGACATCATAAAAGTTATGGTCAGAGCCCAGCGTTTACACTATAATAGTAATTCTATTAGGAATATTCATCAAGAGAATGACTGAAGCCACCAAAGACGACTCTCTACGGGGCGTAAAGCATGGAGATGGAGACCAAGCCTTGGCGTAAAAATCTCATTTCTCGATCGATGAAGACGCAATAAAACAGAGCCCAAAAGTCCGTTGACTTCACACTTATGATGGGTTTTGTCTCATCTTCTTCTAACGGGATATCCCTTGTCTAGTTGGGTTTAGATAGATTAGCGTCATCCGGCTAATTGCTATAATAAAACACTACAAAGACACAATTACGGTGGGAGGAGGTTTTAAAAATAACAACGTCCCAATGGGAAAAGTCTGATTTACTGCAATAAAGTAAATGTTAAGCCCGCCAATAAACACCGGGGGTTAATTCGCCGACGTGTAAGAGCGACGGCCAACTCGACCGCACGCTTAACCGAAACTCAACACTTGGAGGACGAATAGGCACGGTATCTAAAAACTACTATTTCTGAAAAATATGGTCCAATCAATTGTCCAATCATCAGAAGGATTCTATTGGTTGCTATGGAGGATTCCACATAATTATTACCCATTATCTTTCATTGATATAGCGCTACCAACAATTTACACAGCACATTGACCCAGGACCTCTGCTGAATAATACAGGATGTCAGGGAGGCGGCACCGGAGCAAATAAATAAAATAAAATAAATAAAATGTAAAAGCGGGGAAAAAAGAAAAAAAATTATAATAAATAAATGAATGTTTTTCTGTAATAAAAAAATTTACATTACAAAAAATCTAGCAAATTTCCCGCTGTCCGCCCGGACTTCTAAAGTAAATGCGGTAGTTAAAAAACTCTTAGAGGTTTTCATTGATTCTGCAGCGCCGTACAGCAGGGTTGATCGGGAACATAGTTTTTTTTTTGTAAAATCTTGTAATATACATCTGTTACAGAGACGCGGACGGCTTTACTTCTTGTCTGATTAATTAAAGACGCGCGGACGGCTATAAAAGCACAGCTCTCGCCGGTTTGTTACACCAGAGAACTTTCTCCTGCTCCTTGGTGTCCCCTCAGAAGAATCTCGCGGTCCCCCTCAGCAGGGATATAAATATTTTTCTCATCCTTCTCACTTACGATTTCCACGGCAGACATTCTTTTTCCTCCCATCGTACCAACCTTTGAAATTAGAAACCTACCATGCTGTTCCCTGTCAGATGTGATTTTTCTATCAGAATCCGGGTAGAATTTTTTTTTTTTTTTGTGTTACTTCAGACGTTGGTGCGAAGGGAGGAAACCTCGAAGGCCATCTTTGAAAACTGGATTCAAAGTTAGAAAAGAAATAAAAGGAGGGAGAGAAGTGCGCACTTTTAACTCCAAACCGGGCGGAGCGGAAGGCGAGATTCAAGGCTCGGGAACGCACTAATACGAGGACTCCAGCTGCACACAGAAATCGCCTTTTTTTGCCTCAATTTAGTCCGGTGGGAATGCGAGCGCACTGCCAGGAGTGACTCCAGTCGGTACAACGCGAGCTACTTCAATGCAAGCTCAGAAATACGCAATATCGCCCAAATATATACGCATAGAGTTTCAGAGAATACGATTGGTCGTTTTAATATAATTATTTCAGACGCCTGTTATTTTTTTTTGGGGGGGGGGATACGATAATAATACTCATCGCTACAAACTTGATAAACATACAGTCAAAAGATGAGTTTGGGGGAGTTGTCGCTCTCGACGTCCAGCCAGCAGAAAATAAACTAGGTGTGGATTTTATGAGGCTGAGAAAGGGGGCGGAAACTTAGAGGAACAAAATGGCTGCCTGCATGGAAGGACTCCAGACACTTAAAATATTATAAACAAAAACATGCATTTTATATTTGTTAGTGGAAAAAAACATATTTTAATATCACGAGAGTGCAGCCAGCCTCCATCTTTGTGTTATGCTAATCCTTAGTGTCACGATATAATACATTGGGTATATTTTTTTTAGCTTTAGGCCAGATACAATATTCACAACAAAATATGTACAATAAATGTCACTATTCCTATAGTCCCGACTATCATGTTGGGTTTAAGCAACCGATCTAGACTAATCAAACCTAAATAAACACTGGTAACAGATAACTAAGATATACAGTATATGTCCATTATAAACTCTCTCCATGATTATTCCTCCCCATGAAGCTATCTCTCCTCTACTATTAAGTTGCTGATTGGTGATGATCGGTTCAGGCAGCCTTTGTAAGTGAGGAGGGAGAGGATTGTGTACCGGAATTATGCGGATTTGGGAGCTTTTCAATTCAACTGCATACTAAATGTCTAGAATAAGGGGACGATCATTAAACCATGGGAAACCCGCTCCAAAAGAGGTCCCCGTCCACAGCGCCATTTTTTTAACATGTTCCTTCCAGTTCCTGCCAACGCCTTCTCACAAAGCCTTTATGAAGAAGGGGTCGGAGGGCAGCCGGGGCTCGGGGGTAACTTTGCCAATAAGGTGTTAGTTTCCTAATTCTACATAATTGCTCCAAAGACGCATTAATTCCCATTTCACATAAAAACGTCCCAGGCACAGGTACTGCGGGCTGAAAAGACCCCAGCGAGATACCCTCTGCCTTGGTTCCTTCCTCATTTCTTTTTGTAAAAAGGAAACTGATTATTATTACTATTATTATAATTATTATTATAATTATTATTTACTCGTTTATATTGTGTCATCGCACGTTCAAGTCTATCCAATCTAACCCCCATATGCACGACTTACTTCACAAATACACATAAATCAACCTTACTAAGAAAAAAAGAATTTTCTAGAATATCTCTTCCCCTGGATTAAAGCAAAGACCACCCAACGGCGCGCCTGGATGTGACCCCCCTCTGCGTTAAACAGCTCATCGTGTATTCCATATATCTGACTTTTACACAAAATACTCCAGCCCTGCTACCCGCCGGACGTAAGTAAAAGCCTAGCAGGTTCCGGAATTTATTATTATTAAAAGGAATTTAAATAAATTCCCAGATTTCTTCCTTCGGAATTCTAGAAATATTTCCAGCGCGTGTCAGAGCTTTTTAACGGGAAACACAAAAGAGGACCGGCAGAGATCTGGACGCGCAAATAAGCTCCCAGTTGTCCTCCCGATATGTAAACCGCGTCTCGGGCTGCCGTCTCTGCCGAGCCTTTGATGTGAGCCGGAAATGTCATACGTTGTAAAGACCGCTGTGCGTCAGGCAGGCGATTTGCTTGCGAGCGGAATCCTTACCGGTTTCTATTGCTACTTGGTAGCCGGCCTCGAGCCTGCGCGATGACCTTTCCAGCCGCTAGGTGTTATCCAGCAGATGTGCCCTCTGCAAAATAAAAAAAAAATATATATATTATATATAAAATACACCTTTAAAGGGATCAAAAGCCGTCAGGTGAGGTTCACGACCGTACCTTTTTTTTAATTAATCAATTAAATGTTTTAATCTAAAACGCGGGTGGAACGAGACGTCTCTCAAGGCATTACAAGTCCCCCCCGCGGCTTCCGATCGATACGTATGGTGAGTGACGGCAGACCACCGAGCAGAGCGTTCGCGGAGCCGGCGCTGGAGATCACCGGATGGAGGCGTTTCACGCGCATGGAGACGCGATCGGCTGACCACATTTTCAGCATTTTATAATAGGGGAGGTGCAAATACTTTCGGGGGGGATTCTGCTGGATTTTTAAAAGGTACCCCAAGGTTTTATTTGCCCAGTTTAATGTATAAAGCCATATTGGGGCTTTTAGGGCAGTAGAACCCTGCGCTCCCCTCATACCCAGCAAACATTCTGACCTCCTAGAAAAGAGGGGCATCAGGGGGGGGAGAGGGGCATCAGGGATTAGGGAGAGGGACTGGCCAAATTAAACAGGGACACTTGGACAGTATGTGCTTCAAGAAAGAATATATTTTCATCATTTTTATTGCTTGTCACAGGTTTTAATGTATTTGTTAGAACACGATTTCAGACCCCAGCTTAGGCTCTGGGCACTCTGGGCACCCAGTCAGGTGCATGCTGGGATACATCAGCTCATTACAAGAGACAGGGAATAAATACACGTAAAATTCTTCAAATCTGACATACAGCTCATTAAGCTGCTGAAATCTTTGCATTTTATATGCTTTACGGGGGGGTCTATTTTCAGGGGACTGAGTCCCTTTAATATCCGCGTCTCTGGATGGTGCCCCTCGTATCAGATACACCGATGCCAATAGAATAAACCCCGATAATTACAATCCGTTCATTCATTAGAAATGCTTTCCAGGCCGCGGCAGCTTCTAGCGGAGACGAAGCCCTGGAAAATGAGACATTTCTCAAGAATTTAATCAAATCCACTCCGCATGATACGAAAAGCCCCGGCATCTGTCTAAGCAGGAAAAAGAACACTAATTGGCTTCGCTGGGGGTATAAACGTCACCCACAATACAAAAACTGAATCAGGCTAAGGGGCTCAGATTGCAAGCTCTTTAGCTCATAGATTCCATTGATTTATTTTTTTTGCACCCCTTCTGGCAAAGAAAGAGTTACAAAGATCTGTCAGCTCGTCCTTCTTAATTTCAAACAAAAAGACTCAATGCTTGCTGTCGTCATAAAAAGCTATTAGGACGGCCGTGATATTTACATGCGCAGCTGTTCCCAATAGCGTGGCGCTCATCAGATTGCTAGCTCTTTGTGACAAGGGCAACAGGAAAATGATTCCGGCTATAGAGATTGATTCAAAGAAAACCCAGTTTTTGGATCCTTTAGATGTAGGAGCGCTGTGGAAATTAAAAATAAATAATAGTAATAATAGTAATAAAAATAATAGTAGAAATAATAATAATAATAATAGGAGTAATAATAATCATAATAATAGGAGTAATAATAATAATAATAATAATAATAGGAGTAATAATAATAATAAAGTGGAAGCCTAATATTGTATCAAGTTTCTCACCCTGCTTTGTGTTGCGTTTCCAAAACTAAAGAAAAATATTAAAAAATAATCATTCTGCCCGTTTCCCCGTCCGACGACCCGACAGATGCCGTTTCAATAGGAATGAAAAGAAAAGCTTAACGCTTTCTAATAAATAATAACAATAAAACTAATGACGGCGATGAGAACGGAGGCGTTGCGCGTTTAATGCGAGTGGATGTCTATGGGAACACGGCCCCCGCAGCTAATGAGCCCCTGCGGATCGCAGAGACGCGAGCTGTATTGACACGCACACTTAAGTTAATGCGGCTAGACCAGTGCCTGCGAGCGCAGGCAGGCAGGCAGGCAGGCAGGGAGGCTGACAGAATCTCTCGCTTCCATCTTCAAAGCGACCAAGTGATTAGTATGTTATCATTACCATTCAAAACGTGATTTTCCTATTCCCTTCTGGTGGAGGTGACACATTTCTGAGATGCAGGCAAGACCAGGGAGGCAGCTAAAGCCACATCAAAGCGGCGCCTTGATTTCGTCTCTTCTTCTCCCGTGTGCATGCGCGCCCGTGCCGGCCGGGGAGAGGGAGAGAGGTAGAAAATCATTAAAACAATACATTTGGATAAGCGCAGATAAGGCCCGCGGTGAAGGTCAGGGTTGTTTTTTTTTTTTTTGCGGCGACGAGGACTGGTAATTGCTTTCGTCGGCAGATTTAGGCAGGACGGGTCTGGGCTGAAGTTCAGGAAGAATCGGGGAGAAAGAAGGCAGGCGAGGTCCGGCGCGATTCCGGTATTAGAACAATAAAAAATACGTTAATAAGCGGAAAATGGGTGAAAGCTGAATGGACGCGACTCTTGGAGGGGGCGCTTTGGGCAAATGGGGTACCCATCGCCGAGTCTGGAAAAAGCATAAAGATACCAGACAAGCCAAATATGCTGAAATACACACTACTGGCTGTTAGGTGGCGCCAACAGCGTCCGGTGCGCTGTACAAAGACCCAACGTGCGGAAGGTCCTGCTCAGTACATGCCGGGGACAGGTTTAATTACCAAGGGCTGCCATTTTGGAAATCAGTGGAAGATTTTGGGAGATCCCTTGACATTGTTAGTGCCGGTCTGGAGGTCACAGAGGTTCCCCACCTCGTAAAGAAGAAGACGGAATAGAGGGCAGAGCTAAAGGGAAAGTCGATGTCTGAAGTCCAGTTGGCCGCAGGTCTGCGTCGGACCTCTGAGACCGGTTATTAGACGTTCCACGTATCTACCACCTCTTAGTAACCTTAAACTTCTGAACATTATATCTGAAACCTCATCGCGGAACAAGACATTCATTCATCACAAAAAAAAAAAACTACAAAAAAGGAGGACTTTAAAAAAAACAGCTGAACTCTACGCTGCTCTCTTTGGCAGATAACTCCTGGTTTGGAAAAATGATTGCAGAATAAAATAAAAGAGCGTTTCTTGATATATATTTTTATACATTTATATATATAGTGACTGGGAGAGCGTCAGATGGTTCGAACATAACCATTAAGACTTCAGTCATCCCTCGCTCTTTTTTTTGGGTGGAGGAATGAAGAAAGTGGCAGCGGAGAGCGAGGTCATTAAGCCGGTGGACTGCGCGGTGGAATTCTTCGAGCCGCTCGCTTAAAGCTTTACCCGACTCGATGCGTTCTGATCTGCCTTTCATTATAAAGAAACAAAAAGCGTGGCAGCGGAACGCGTCGGCTCCGGCGCGCACTCGGCTCGTTTTATCCGGAGGCTTGACTTCTTCTTCCCTCGTCTTTGTGAAGAGAGAGACAGGGAAGGTGATTTACTCTCCTGGTGAAGTTTAAGACGCGGCGGAGGACGGGAGTTCTGAGAAGAAGTTTCGATATCTCTTGCCGCTTGAGATTTCACTTGGGGGGGGGGGACATGAAGGTCCTCTGTCAGGATCCAACTCGAGATCTCTGGAATGAAAGGCCCACGCTAACTGTACAGCTCACCCGCGACAGAGCCGGTGGCACCGCTAACGATGGATTACACCGAGAACATCTCTCCGTGATTAGCTCCTGACAAGCGGAGAAAGCTTTCCCACTTATTTAATTCCTTTATTGGCACAGCGCAAATTATTCTTTTTTTAGCACCCCCTCCAGTCCAAAAAATTTTGACTTTTTTTATATATATATATTTTTATTTTTTTTCCTGCGAAGGCTGAACAGGAGCCGAGCAGATGGGGAAATTTTTACTAACAAACCCATAGGGGCAAAGCAGAAAAAGAAAAACCATGCGCGTGACGCATCTCCAGACCCGGGGCCGTAGTTCCATTTTGGTCTAAAACCTCATTACTTGCGTATTTTGACAGCCAGAAGGAATACGGTGTAAGAAATACGAAAGAACCTACTGAAGTGCATTTTACAGACAGTATAAATAAAGCATAGCTGGAGAAAAAAAGGGTTATTGAAAAAGAAAAAAAAAGAAAAAATTATATATATATATATATATATATATATAAAATATATCCCCGGTATATAGTATAGTCATGTCATAAGGGAAAAGTTATTAAAAATAAATTAAATATTATATATTTATTAAATATATATATTTTAAAATTTTACATGTATAGGTCAAAATTCTTTGAAATAACAAAATTCCAAGTGTAAAATTTAAAAAATACATATTTCGCTTGTTCACATTGGAAGGAAAAATGGTTCTAAACTGACCTCTATAATAAGAACGGATTAAAAAAAATAATAATAATAAAATTAAATCCAGGTTTCCAAAGTGTACTGATTGTATAAGATTACCCCAAACGACACGCTTGGCATTCCGGATATCCCGGCTCGGAACACCTTTCACAAAGCCCTAGGTTTTTATGTGAACGGGGAAGCCGGCAGTCTCGCTACGCGGTTAATTTGCCGCGCTGGTCATGTGACCGTCCGTATTTCAATACTCGTATGAATATAAAAGGGAAAAAAAGGAATATAAGGAACGTGGGTTTTATTCATTAGGAATCCTAACACCGGCTTTTGATTCGACGAGGCCGGCGCCGGTTATTTGTATAAGATGAAAGACGTATCATTCTTACAAAAGGAAAAGTAGATATAACTCGCGCTTTTAACTGCTTTCACCCAGAAAATAATGGGAGACTTTAAAAAGGATGAGTCTCGGCTCAATTTCCAACGTGGAAAATTCTTAAGAAGCGTTAATACGTCTTCGGCAAAATAACGTTAATATTGGCTTATTTCATAAAACTGGCCTAAATTACAATACTTTAATACCAGGACGGGGCGCGTGCCTATTACCCCGCTAAGAGACTGTAAAGGAAACCCAGATTTACTCATTTTCACCCCAAAATACTGTATTGCAGAACATATAATATACAGACCGGTAGATACAGATCTCGCTGTAGTTGAGAGGTCCCTTTAAACTTTTGTGGTGTCCCCCTTGCAAGTTTATGGGGGGGTTCTACAGAATAGCCCCCTTTTCCTACCCACCATGTAAATGCCGCACCCCTATTAATTTCAATGGCAGCGCTTTCCGGTTACCTATTGGCTGTTTCAAGCAGCCAATCGGTGACAAGAAATGTCGGACCATGGAGGTAGAGGGCAGCTGCTTCAACAGGGCTGCAGCTTCCAGGTCAGGTTTATGTTTAAAATGTCCTCGCAGAATTATTATATGTGTTCTTCTATAGTGGGGGCTTCAGGGACATTAGGCGGTCCCTCTAAGGGTCTACAAGCTGGTCCCTAAAACACGTTGCCCACGTTGTGGCTCCTATCCGTCAGTTTAAAGCCGAGGCTCTGGAACCAAATCTCCATGAAAGCGACTAATTAATAGGCAATTATCAGCCACACATCCCAAAATATAAAGTCCCAAAAAGTATAAACTATAAAACCAAGCGCATCTTCAACAATATACCCCAATCATAGAATTCCAGGTCAAACAGAATAAAGGAAAGGGCATCAAACTGCGACATTATGGGCCGAACACCGAAAATGCAGAGATTAAGGAGAAGTTTTACAATACGGGGAATTTTATCCAACCTCGTGTATTTAAACTAACGATCCAAACGGTTACCGGCCCCCAAAAGACACGGCTGGAAACTGTGAAACGAGGACAACTTATCTGGATTGAAAAACCTGATCAAAGCAGAATATGGAGCACTTTATATAGTATAATAGTATATATACGGTATATACCCGCGAGTGTTCAAAAGTTTGGGGTCACTCAGCTGTTTTTATGGAACACAAGGACATTTCTGGCTGTAACAATTAAAAAAAGGGGTTTCTAACCATCAATCAGCCTTTTAAACTTGGATCAGCGAACACAACGTGCCAATGGAACACAGGAGTGATGGGAGTGATAAAGGGCCATTGGGACACAGGAGTGATGGGAGTGATAAAGGGCCATTGAAACACAGGAGTGATTGGTAGTGATAACAAGGGCCATTGAACACAGGAGTGATGGGAGTGATTAAGGCCATTGGGACATCAGGAGTGATTGAGTTGATAAAGGCCCTTTGAAACACAGGAGTGAATGGGAGTGATAAAGGGCCAGTTGGAAGCACCAGGAAGTGATGGGAGTGATAAAGGGCATTAGGAACACAGGAGTGATGGGAGTGATAAAGGGTCTTGAAACAGAGTGAGGGAGTCGATACAGGGCCATTGGAAACAGGAGTGATGGGAGTGATAAAGGGTCATTGGAACCAGTGAGTGATGGAGTGATAAACGGGCCATTGGAAGCTTCCATTAAAAATCAGTTTTCCAGCTACACATAGTCATTTACAGCGCCATTAACTCTGTCTCACTGGATTTCTGATTTTATTTTATTAAAATTTTAACTATTAAAAAGAATCTTCATTCCCACCAAAAATTTGCAAACACTGACATATTTATAGTGACCCGGACTATTCTCTCATTTATAAAAAGTCCCCCCCCCCGAAAATACTGTGTAGGGGTTAACATGTATAAACACGCACAGCCATATGTTTCATGCATGCACAGGTGAGAAATCACACGTGGAAGGCAACGCTCTGTTACTTGAACGAGGGGTCGCCGTTTCCGGCGTGTTCTTTGAAAGCCGTTGGATTTTTAGAAAAATACCCAAGTGGGTATTATCGCCTAAACAGCATGTAATATTCTTCCAGCGCATGCATACTTGCGCACGTACAAAATACACAAAGCTGCAGCAATGCCGATAAATGCCCTGGAGTTATTTGTTTTATCGATATTACGCGGTGGGCCTCACACGACTAAAGAGAAAATGATGGGAAAGCAGAAGAAACCGTATCTTCATTTTTTTCCCCCATTACGCACACAAGGGGAACACAAATTATATCCCGATTTGGGATTCTAGGCAATATTTATAGATACATTGTATAGGGACCATTAATATTCCATACATTTAGACTATGAACAGGAAACGGTTGCCGGGCAACACCGTTAAGATGAATACCCACAATCCCACTCGCCTCGTCCCGATACATCCGCTCCCCCTGTGTTTGGGTTTATTAAATTAAATTTGCGGCAAACATTCGATGGAGGAGTTATTTATATTTTTAAAAATGGAGGAAAAAATGTTGTGAATTTGTAACACAAAATAACGCATTCCCATGAAAAAGTGAAATAGTTGAATTTTTTTACTTTTTTGGAAACGGAGTTTTAAGACGCGGGTATTACAGACAACGGAAAACACTCCGCTCTTCTCAAATTATTGGTTTTTAATTAAAAATGTAATAGAAAAAATGTAAAAGAAATGTTTATTTTGTGTCATTATATGAAGCTTTGGAATATTGATTTTTCTATTTTTGGAACGGAGCTTAAAAAAAAAAAAGCAAGAGGCAAAGGAAAGGGATGACAGGAATACTCGCATATTCGCAAAAAATACATTTTAATAAAAAAAATTAGAAAAATATGTATATTTTGTGTAATTATCACCAAGCTTTTGGATTACCTTGTAAAGTTAAATGAAATTTATTTTTTAAAAATCTGCGGAAATTGTGCTTTAAACGGGAAGCAGGATGCGGGTGTCAGAGGCAAAGGAGGGGGGGGGGAGACGGAAAACACTCACCTCTTCGCGTAATTTTATCAACTGCCGCGCGAAAGCGTAAAAAAATAAATAAAAAGGAGATAAAAAGGAGAGAATGGCAGGAGAGAAAGATCAGTTGTGTGACAGGAAACAGAATTAACATCGACAATTCATCTGTTTACATGTTTAGCATTAAAAAAATCACAGGCAAATACATTAAAAGAAGTTAAAGAGACGACACATCGGCCGCTCTGTCACATTAAACAAAGAGAAGAGTTTGGGATTCTCTTTTAAAAGCACATCTAAGACGCCATCATCAAGTAGAGAGGGGCGGCTTGGTGGAAACCGCGCCAGAGACAAAAGAGAGAGGTTTTAGCCTCGGTATTTAGCAGAGCGGGGTCCGCCGCCCCGCCGTCTCAGGAGCCGGGGAACGGGAACAGCGAGGGACCCCGCTGCAAGGAACGGGGAAAAAAGGTCTTTGCCCGGGAAATATTACTTTGGCTTTTTTTTTTTTATGCGAAGCAGGCAAAAGAAAAGGCAATTCTAGAAAGCGCAACAACGTTTCTGAGATATGGATCGCCTACAGGGGTCCTCAAGATATATGAAAAGAATTATTAATAATAATTGTAAATATAATAAAACTAATCAATAACAATAATAATATATTGAAATATAAGAAAAATAATAATAATAATTTTATTAATAATTGTAAATAATAATATTCCTCCTTCATCCCCTCCCCCCGGGGTATTAACCTGGCTGTGAAGGTCACTGCGGGTGTTAAATGCCCATAAGGTGCGGTGTACGTAGAGCGATTTTGCCATTGCCGTCTGATGCCGCGCATGTCATTTAAAGATCAGGGCCGTCTCATATTAACCGTTGTGTAGAAATCTCTTTTCTAAACACTTGTGATTTCAGTAAACGGTAACGATTTGAAACATTATGGTTTATGAATGAACAGAGAATTAATAAAGTACATGAATGAAGGTATAACTTTATACATTTATTATTAATTATTATTATTTATTATCATTAATATTATTTAATAGGGAGGTTGGATTTTATACCAAGACACAATAAATATATATTTTTTTTACAATTAGAATAAAAACCTTTTTTTCCGGGGGGGAGCAGTGGTTGTATCAACAGCCCAGAAAATAATGCAGGGATGACAACAATCATTCTAAGGAATTGGCTGGCTAGGGATGATGAGACTTGCAGGGAAACTGAAACAGATCTCCCTCCTCAGACTATCCATTCACCGCTACAAACAATCGCAATATAATTCACTGCATCTGCTCGCCGGCCCCGACGAACAAAATGTATAGGAGATTAGAAGAATTGATATCCGTGCGTCTATCAAAGAATTAAGCAAAAATATTTACATTAAACAGCTAAGCGAGCAGCTACTTCCAGTATTTTTATCCACGAGAGTCTTCATGAAATGAAATGCAATCAAAGCCTTTGCTGTAAAGATTATTCATGGAGATTGCTGGGCATTTTCTGCGATTTGTGTCGGCTGTTACAGGCAGTAAAATATATTTTAACGCAGACATCCCGGCCTTACGTACTCTGACATTATATACATTTATAAAATGATCCCCGGCACACAAAAGATTTTGTTGTTGTGCCCAATAAATCCTACATACTATCTGTGTAGATTATATATATATACATATATATATATACATATATATCAATATATTTTATATTTATATTAACACACGGCTGGGTAAACGCTCTGACAAACTCAACTATAACTCTACATATAGAGACAGAGATGAGAGACCGGCAGAGATAGAGAGAGATAATATACAGATAAAATATATTAAACTTTTGATTATTTACAGCGAAATCCAAGGATCCTCTTTTACTACTATTAGTAAAATCAATAAAATTAAGAAATATTTAAAATGTTCAAATATTCTCTCTCTCTCTCTATATATATATATATCTCTATAGATATCTATCTCTCTCTCTCTCTATATGTATGTATGTATGTATGTATGTATGTATGTATGTATGTATGTATGGAGAGAGAGAGAGAGAGAGAGAGAGAGAGAGAGAGAGTGTGTGTGTGTGTGGGGTATTTCTCTCTTTATTATGGATGTTTAAAAGTTAAGAACCCATATACTAAAGCGTAGAATATTTAACAGGTAGTTGTAAAAGTTGGGATGGAAGCGAGGAACTCTTTTGTTGCTTTTCTCGCCTCTTCTGTTTTTTGTTAGTTTTGGGCAGTATTTTTCCATCTGTTTGTGCAATTTGTCCCATCCTCGTTGGCTCGTTACGCAGCGGGGGTAACTTCGCCGCGCCTTAGTCAGCAACGGGGATTATCAGAGAGGAGTTCATCTGCTAAAATCGATGATCTTTGTAAAACACAACACATTTTTCTTTCTTCTCATGTTTTTTTTTAGACAAAAAAGTTTGGAGGAAAAAAAAAAAAAAAGAAAAACCTCCCAAAAAATAAAGGCTTTCTCGTGTTTGTGCTGCATGATTGAATTTAAGCTTTCAGGGGGATTTGTTACTAAGATAAGTCGCAGAAGGATCCCCCTTTAGCATGTTAATTGAGACGCTCAATAAAATGAACAGATTTAAAGCTGAAAAAATGAGAATTCAAGCAAATCCGTATATTCCGTGTTTCGTTTATAACCAGAAAAAAATTCTGCCAACCCCTATATTAAATTTATAAAAATTTTGAGACGTATGTATGTTTGTTTTTTTTTGTTATTTATTTGAAAATAAATATTTTTCTTCGGTAAACGTCACGCGGGGCGGCATCTGGTCTTTGAAGACTTGGGGCGAAAAGAAGAAAGAAAACAAAAAAAATCTGGTTTCCGCCGGTCTGGCCCGGCGGTATCTCTTGTGGCTGAGCCGTCTGCTGCGGCCGGCCGCGGTTTGTTCGGTGGCGTTGGCGGCGCATGCACGCGACTCCCCAAATCACCAAAATGTATTAAAAAAAAAAAAAAAAGATAATGGGCCGTTTCTGTCCGCACGCTGATAACGAATAAATGCTGAACTCTATTAAACGCCCCTTTCCTATAATCGCGGGTCGAACAGACAATTTTCTGAACTTATGATGGCCGTCTATTTACTTTTCTATAAGCCCTTGCCGTGCGCAGGAGAGATTGGAGCTGGCTAATGATCTGCTCTGCCGGGGCTACAGCAGATGATACAGGCCTTCTTCAGATCTCGGGGAATTAAATTGACCGACTTCACCCCCCAGCTCTGTAGCTGAAGACGGGCGGACTTTGTGCGCAGCGAGCAAAATTTCACACCAAACAAACTTAGCGGGGAGAAATTAAGTATCCTGTGCTTGAAAAACTCGGTTTGCTCCTCATAATCTTTATTTTCAGGAATATTTCGAGGCTGCGTGTAAAGTTTGAATAGAAATGGGGGATTTTTTTTTTTTATAATTTATATTTTAGCTAGGATTTAATTAGCAATTTATAAAGCTTATATCATTTCTACGAAATTAACAAAGAAAAAAAATACAGGGAAAAATAACAAAACATTATTGTAATTTTTTAAAAAATAAGCCTTTTTTTTTCAGATGAATAGAACCACCCTTTTTTTATTTCTCTTTAACCTAATGCACTCACAGTTCATTACATGATTATTAATTAAAGACGTTGGTTGATTCAGTATTTATATTTGGCTATTTCGTATTTTCATTAATCTAAAAATAGATAAATATGTGCAACAATTAGGACAAAATGATTCACCAGGCATTTAAGAATATTCTTAAATATGAGAAATAGTTTTGGGGAAATATTGCACATACCACATAAATAAATGCAGTTTAGGATATTTTTTTAAATGATATTTCAATTATATTGTTTTTTTATTAAAAGAATTAAATAATCAAAACATCAGGGTAACATTTAATTTATATATATATATATGTAATATTTATACATATTTCTATTTATACATTTAAATCAGATAAATATATATTTATAATTATATATATGTATATATTTTCTATTTATATATTTAAAATCAGATATTATAAATCAGATAATATATATATTTATAAATATTGATAAATATCTGATTACATTTCTACCAAATACCTGCTTCTTAGATCCTGTTATAGAAGGATATTGAATATGAATATGAATTTGTTTAATATATAGATAATAATATATAGATAATAATAGTAAGAATAATACTTCATTCTACATATTCCAAAAACAAATAAATAGAATTAAAATCGAATAAATATCTAGAATGGGAAAAAAGCCAGGAGAAGGAAGGGATTCCGTAACGGTGCGTATTTTCTCCATATGAATAAAAGTTATAATACGGCTGCAGACGCGTGTAATCTATTCTCGGCACGTCGGGTAAATAAATCGCTTTTGAAGAAACGTTCATTGGAAAGATGTGAAAATCTGCTCTCGTTTTTGGCTGTGCGTTGGTTTACACGAGCGCTATACATAGCCTGGCCTTTATCAGATGACAGTATCGAAAAAGCCATCAAAGGAGGGGAAAAAAGGGGGGGGGGGAATAAAAGCAAACATTATTTAAAAAATGGCTAAAAACCCCTAGAACCCCAAAAAAACAGATTCCAAAAGAATTGAAAGAATTGTCTATTTTTCTCATATAATAATATTTTTCTTTTTTTGGGGGGGTGGGGTGGAGGTTAGTGGGGTTGAATGTATATTGGTAAAAATATTTGGTTATTAGGGAAAAATCTAGTTACAATTGGATGTTTTTTTAAGTTTGGAAAACTAAGGTAATCGTTGGAAAGTATACTTTAAGCACGCAGACCGTACCCAATACACGGCAGGCGGCCCCGGCGTTCCGGTACGGAGGAATTCAGCGCCCTTCCATTTGAGAAACCTGGGGCACTTTGGCCAAGATGCTGATCAGGGGCCATTCCGCCAAGGTTTGGCCACCCAGTATCAGCAGCAAGGTCCGTTGGGTCGTCAGCACCGAGGACTTCCTTCCAATTCTTATTAGGAACAAGAAAACCGATACAAGCTTCTGGTTCAATCAGAGATACGATGTAACGTAATGGGGCTTCATAGAGGTTACTCTGAAAGTGAGTGCAGCCCTGCGAGTAGAGACTATCGAGTCATGGAACACTTTATAGATTTCATTTCACTTGCTTTCGGTTTTGATCTCTACAATTCAGACAGCATTACTTATGTTGAGATTATATATTAAATATAACAAATCATATAATAAATGAGACAACTTTGCATCGACTGAATCCAAGACGAGACCAACGACTGACAGCAGGAGAAACGGGCAGACTAGATGAGGGCCAAATGGGGCCGAACTGTCGGTGGGTTCTAGGCTTGTAATTGGACTAAGAGCTTTGCACCTACGCTCCTCGTTCCTCGTGATGATATTTCCCACAATGCACCAGGACATTCGATTTTAGGTTTTTTTCGCGTTTGCAAAAAAGTTTTAAAACTTTTGCACGAATCAGAGATCAGGTGAAGGATGAGACTGAGAGCCCAACATAATCATGTAAAAAAATGTATTAAAAATATCTAAATACAATGATACTAAAAGTAAAAAAATCTCTATTTTATTTCTATCAGTTGATGGTCTTTAAATGAGCCAGGTCTGTTAAATTCATTTAAAACCTACACTGCGGTTCAAAAGTTTGGGGTCAATTAGAAATTTCCTTGTTTTTCAAAGGAAAGCAGATTTTTCTTCCCACTAAAATAACATGAAATGCATGAGAAATCCAGTGCAAATGAGTCACTCCCATCACTCCTATGTTCCAAAGGCCCTTTATCACTCCCATCACTCCTATGTTCCAAAGGCCCTTTATCACTCCCATCACTCCTGTGTCCCAATTTTAAGTTTAAAAGGATAATTGATGGTTAGAAACCATTTTTGTAATTATGTTACAGCCAGAAATGTCCTTGATTTCCATGAAAACAGCTGCCTGACCCCAAACTTTTGAATAGTAGCGCGTATTTACATTGGACGTTTCCCGATGTTTTCGGAGCATGGGGATTGACGTTAATCTGTGTTCTTTGGGATTTCGTTGGGTGTCGCTGAAAGCTCGCCGTTTTGAATTGCAGGTTAAATGGGGGGGCGACATAAACAAACAACTGAAAACGACCCCAACCGTTAGCAAACAACACGATGGTTTGTGGCCCGCAGAGAGGCGTTTGCACGGCTAATGACTGTATGGATCCACTAGTCCTCGGTAAATAATAACGACATCTGTTCTCTCTCATCTGTAAACATTTGTAGCAGAAGAAGTCTGCTTCCATTTAGCGATGATGTCGTTTGTGCGCTTTTGATTTGTTATGACACAAGAGTAAATATATGAAGTCATATAGTAAATGGGGTCTGCGAAACACCAGGGGGGCTTTTTAACAAGTAACAGTTCACTACAGACAACTATGAAATGTTTATTCTGATTATTTCTTTAGTGAGAAGGTGGTAGATAAGTGCAACAGTCTCCCAACAGAGATGGTAGATGGTAACACAGTGAGGGGATTTAAACATGCATGGGATAGGCGGCTCCTGAATCTAAGACGAGACCAACGACTGATTAAGGTTTGCGTCTTTACAGCAGGAGAAACGGGCGACTAGACGGGGGCCGGATGGGGGCCGATCTGCCGGCAGGTTCTGGGTTTCTGATTCTTTATCTAATTATCCGAAAACTGTTTCAGGACCAAATGAATGACGGGCATGAAATTTAACCGATTCACGTTTTATTTTTTAAACGAACTTGCGGTATCTTATTACACATAAAGCAAAGCGTTCTGAATCCGGGTATAAACAGGGCAAAACACATTTAACCCTACGATGGCCGCACCTGCCTATAGTCCTGGGAAAAATAGATGTTCTGATGGCTCCTTCTAGTGGTAAAATAGGTTGATGTATATAACGGCACATGTTATAGATTCTATACGTCACCTCTTGCTATCCGTTCTATGTAGGGGAAGAAAATTAAACCATTATCATTATTATTAGTTTAGATTTCTTTTGTTGCAGAAGTATATAAATTGGTGCATAGGCTCCCAAAGTTTAGGTTGAATCAGACCAAGTTCGGTGAGAGACCCAGCACAAAAAACTAATGAAAATAAGCAGATATTTGTTTATTTTATATTGCTAATCCAATGGCTTCTCGTCACACTTTTAAAGACCCCGGTGCTGCCTTCCAAAGGACCGGTATACCGAGAACTCTACCCAATATCCCAGTGGGCAATACGTGGAATCTGTCAGCAGATCGGCCCCATCCGGCCCCCGTTTCCACTGCTGTAAAGACTCAAACCTTAATCAGTCGTTGGTCTCGATGGTCTAGATTCAGGAGCCGTATGTCTGTCCCATGCATGTTTAATACCTCACTGTATTACCCTCTACCACTTCTGCTGGGAGGCTGTTCCACTGATCTAGAACGCTCTCTGTAAAGTAAAATACCCGTTTCACCATCCCTAAACACGCAAGAGGATATCTTTAACTTGGGAAAATCCATAAGCATTGGCCATCCTGGGTTCGCGTAATTTAAGTCATATTTAAGACAGGAAATGTGGGGTTTTGGAGAGGAAAGCCGAGATTTTTTTTACTATTAACAGAATTAATAATAAAATAATAAGCGGGCATTGCACGTGGATATAGAAAAGGAAAAGAATTTGCAGGAGCCGACACGATGCGTGCTGGGCCGGCTGGCGCTACGTCGGGACCCCTCGACGGAAGATGACACGGAACCCGCATGTATGTGTAAATATTTCATCCTTTGATTAGCCGGAAAAATAGAACCCCGGCAGAGTATTGTAAAAGTAGCTGAAAATAGATCTTTTGCGATGTACGGCTAAACCCCCGCCGCTCTTAAAACATCTACTCTTTGCGGTCCCTGCCTGCGTGGATTTAATTACGATATCAAAGTGCTGCTCTGATCTGGATTTTCAGATATATATACGCAGAACGGGAAACATTGGGTTTCTCCAAAATGCTATTCTTTCTAATGACAGCGGACGGGGGGGGGGCCGCGTTGGCAGCAGCCGGCCATCATTATCATAGCAAAGGGTTAAAAAAGAATAAGATCTCCGCGCTGGGGTGTTTGAAGTTGATGAAAACCCCGGCTTTGCATTAAACAGTATCACTTCCACATGACTCGTCGTTAATGCTGTTAAGGAAGCAGCATGAGAAAGCCGCCGCTCGCGACCTCTCTTACCCCGCAGTCACCCGTCGGGGGCTTCTGGATTCGCATCCTACCTGCGTCTCGGAGGAATTCCCATCGTCCCCCAGGAGCTCATTCCGCACTTCGTCACTGTAGGCGATCCGTGACCTTTTCTATAAAACAAAAAAAAGAGAGAAGAAAAAAAAAAGCGTTAAAAGGATAAGAAAGCTCGGAATTAAAAGGCGATCGTGGCCGGAGATTCCCAAACCCTGGAGAGCCCCCTAACGGACGGCCGTCGCATGCGATCCGAGAGCCGCCGGCTGCCGGGGAAACAACGTTTGATTCATGCGCGCCCGGAATCAGCGTTGGGAGAGCGGGCCGCGCAGAAGGCCGCTCCGTTCGAGGGTCTACCTGCCGGCACGGAAAGGTGTTCAAAGGCGCGGACCCTGTATGACTGCGTTCCCGGAATATTAACCGCAGGTTGTGCACCACGGCCTCGGCATAGGGGCGACAATAAAAATAAAGATAATAAAACATCCCTACCGGCTGCCGGCGTGTTTTACAATTACCCCGGCGATAAGGACAGGTCAAGCAAAAGGGCATCAAGCTAATCATCAGGGAATTGGGGAAAAATAAATGAAAAACGCTCAAAAAAAAAAATGGCGGCATCCGTCGCGCTTCTTCACACCTTGCAGGGTGCCCACGGGTCTCACGTTCACAGAGAATTAATAAAATCATTAGTGTTTGATGAGAAGTCCACAGAAAACATAGCAGTTTATAGACAGATATCCAATATTGCCAAAATATTATTTATTATTATTAATGTAATTGACATTTTTTATGATTCCTTTAAATGTAGAAAAATAATCCAAATATTTAGCAGACAAAATGATCTCATATAATAATAGAATTATGGTAACTACCAGATAAGGGGCAATTACTGATATTTAAATCTCACAATTCATGACCACTACGCGGGTAACGACAGAGACATTTAACAGATGTGGCCCCTGATTACCCAACACGGCAATGTATTATATTCACCGGGCACGCACTCTCTCTACGGCCCGCGGGGCCGGCTAGGATTGGGTTAAACATAATTGCTGGTTATTTGTTCGGAGTTAAGCGCAACGTAAGCGTCGACTGAAACTCACTCAGTCGCGGGGCAGAAAACGAAAAAGCCCAAGTCTGTGATTATCTTTATAAACGCGAAACTGTAAGAAGCACCAAAACCGGTGATTTACCCTCAGCTTATTCACGAGAAGCAGCAACTCCCAGAACTCCAAGCCCCACGGACCTGGCCAAAGAACCGAGCCATCCCTGTCTGTAAATCGCTCATCACAAACCACATCAGCCTCACCATCTATTATATTAATGGTAACGTTTTGCCCCTTTAGCTCACTGGGCGAGCGGCCGGGTCCATCTGTGGTGAGTGCTGATGAGTTCTGATGAGTTCTGATGAGTGCTGATGAGTTCTGATGAGTTCTGATCACCGAGACTCAGATAAGGTCAGAAAGGAAAGAGATGGAAACCAAGTGAATGCCGGTCACAGCCGATGATGGCGCCAGAGGGGAGAGACGCCAACCTCCGGCGACTGAATAAAGAGCGGCCGGCGGAAAAACCCGCAGAGCCATAAACCGGAATGGAGATCTCTACGGTCTCTGGGTCAGGGAGAACAAGCTACCCCAGCCGAGTGCCGACTCTAGGACTAAGTAGCCTCCACCCCAGCCGAGTGCTGCCCCTAGGACAGAGAGGACCATCTACCCAGCCAAGATAATTAGCTTTAATAATAATAATAAAGCCCGGCGTGGCTGAGTACAGATGAATTTGCTTTGGATGTTAATATTGAGTTCTTTTCCATTTCAAGCAGCCAGAGGAATCACATCTTTAAAAGCCTTTTGTGAGGTCCAGCAGCCAAATGGTTAAAACAGGAAATGCCCAAGGAGCAGTTTGTAAACCATAAACACCCCAACTCCACGTTAGACCCCCGGCCCGTCCCCAAAAAACTCCTAATAATAATAACTTTCTACATGTGGGTTTTCTCAAATTCTAGGTTTCCTTCAACATAAAAAAAAGCTACAAATTCATTAAAACCCAAAGAATTCCGTCGTTCTCGTAACTTTGTGACAGCGCGTAGCCGAGCCCAAAGGACTGACGCAGAGAAGCCGTCACCGAAGAACCCCCGGATTTAGCGAGTTCCCCGAATTTACTAATATCTGTTGTTTTTCGCTGAAAGTCACCCAGCGACGTTTAAAGCCGAGAAGAGGCCGTTGGAACGGATCGGCTCCGGCGACTTCCCACAAACGGTGCCAAAAGCCGCATATTAAAGGAGATGAAGCCCTTTTAACAGCCACCGGAATCACAGCCCGGCCTTTAATTATTCATTTCATCGCTATGGGAGACTAACGCACTCGGCAGTGTGCAAGAATATCATATGGAGAATGTTTTTGTTTTGCTCCTTTTTCACCAAAAAGCTAACAAATTGGCAGAGACTGCTCAATTATACGACTCCTTCCTTCTTTCTTCCTTATTTCTTAAACATCAAAGGCAAAATTGAAATGACTGCGGCATTCCCAGGTCAATAAAGCATAATCAGTGAAAGTGTTTTAGATACTACAATAAAGATAATAGCTCCTCGCCGGCTGATTTTTAAAAAAAATTTAATTTATTTATTTTTCAACCTGGATATTAAATTGCTGGTTCCTCTTGAATAATTGCGGTAATTAATAAGGATCAAAAATAAGAAATTTACCCTTCTCCACGATAAATGTTATTTTTATATTTATATAATCTAAAATAATAATAAAAAAAAATCTAAAATTAAAAAAAATATATATATAAAAAAAAATATAATATTATAATTAAAATGGTAACATATGAAATAATTAATTTGTATTTAAAGAATGTACGTTTCATATAAAGAGAAATTTTGATATTGCGGGATGACCGATTAAATTCACAGAAATAAACAAAAACAAACATAATTTGAAAGTATTTACATCGGATTTTTTTTTTTACACTAAAAACACTTCTGTTAAGCACCTTAAGCAATAACGTCATAAAGCAGAGCCTCTTGGAAACAAACTGACAACGTTTCCACAGCCCTACCTGTCTTCATCAGAGGAGGTTAAAATCTCGAAAATGTTTAATAATGTTACATTTAATTATTTCATTTTTTTATTTATTTTTTAAAATATCTTTCAATTCGTTAGCAGAGACAGAAATAGTAGAATGCGGGCGGATATTTAATGAGCAATAACGCGATCGTTTCCATTCTATAACAACCTGCAGCCTTTCCAAATCTGTTAATCAAATTAAATGGCAGCCAAACGTCGCGCATGAAGGGGGTAATTAAGAGAAAGTGCGGAGGAGGAGATTTTTTTTTATTATTTTTCTTTTTTTTTATTGAAAAAGGATCCCGGGACTCGCACTTCTTAACGATGAGCTGTATATAAATTTGTATTTAAGCCAAAAGGCGCTGATTTCTGCTGAAGTGTCACGGGCTGCGGATTGAAGAAGCGCGATTCATAATGCATTTTATAAATAGTTAATGTCTGCCACACATAAGCCAGCCGGGCAAATCAAGAAATTGTCAACATTTTTACTTTTCCTTGTCAGTTTGCGCTGTCTGCTGGCGCTTTGTATGAACGCCTTTTTTAAAAGAAGACAGAGATTGTAATGCGATGCATTTTCTGGATTTTCTCCATTCGGGGTTTAAGAGCCGGATTTTTTTTTCCACGTCAGATGCCGGGGAAAAAGTTTTCGGCTCTCTGCCTTGTTAAGACTTTGCTTTCTTTTTTTTAAAGCGGTAAAAGCAGAGCGAGGGGAGGCAGCGCAGGCGCGAAAAAAAACACAGAAAATACGTTTTTATCAACGCGTGAGGGTCCTATCAGAAGCCATCGCAGCCTCCAAAGATATTTACGAGGTTACATTACCCGACTACACGCAAAACGAGGAGCAAAAGAGACGTTACATTTATACTCAATACTGTCCAAAAGTTTGGGGTCGCTTACAAATGTTCTTGGTTTTGTCTATTAAAGTAACATAAAACGGATCAGAAATCCAGCGCAGACGGGGTTAATGTTGTAAATGGAAACGGCTGATTTTAAATGGAATCTCTTCATGGGAGTACAGAGGCCCTTTATCACTCCCATCACTCCACTCCTTGAGGTTCCAATTGGCCCTTTATCACTCCCATCACTCCCTGGGTTCCAATGGCCCTTTATCACTCCCATCACTCCTGTGTTCCAATGCCTTTATCACTCCCATCACTCCTGTGTTCCAATGGCCTTTATCACTTCCCATCACTCCTGGGTTCCAATGGCCCTTTATCACTCCCATCACTCCTTGTGCTCCAATGGCCCTTTATCACCTCCCATCACTCCTGTGTTCCAATGGCCCTTTATCACTCCCATCACCCTGGGTTCAATGGCCCTTTATCACTCCCATCCACTCCTGGGTTCCAAATGGCCCTTTATCACTTCCCATCACTCCTGTGTCCAATGGCCCTTTATCACTCCCATCACTCCTGGGTTCCATATGGCCCTTAATCACTTCCCATCACTCCTGCGGGTTCCAATGGCCCTTTATCACTTCCCATCACTCCTGCGCGTTCCAAATGCGCTCCTTTATCACTCCCATCCACTCCTTGATGTTCAGGCCCTTTATCACTCCCATCACTCCTGGGTTCCAGTGGCACGTTGTGTTCCATGATCCAAATTTAAGTTTAAATGAAAACAGCTGAGTGACCCCAAACTTTTGAATGGTAGTGTATATAGCTCTGATAAGAGCCGATTCGTTTGTCTATTTCATCAGTTTTTGTAAAAAGCTTAACCCTTACTTGGCCTTGTCTTGCGATGTTAAAGGGGCAGTTTAATGTTCCCGACACGAATGAATGGCAGCAGTAAGGACGGTGCGGAGGGGGGCCGAAGGATAATACTTCACTTACCATCACCCACTACACCCACCATCTGTATATTTCTATCACTTTATAGGCGAGTTTGTGATATCCGCACCCCAAGGAACGCAAGCCGATCCCCAAATTCCCAAATCCAGATGGTGTTCCACAAAGTAATTATTGCTCTCCAGCATGTTAAGCAGATCCGCCATTCTTTTTTTTACTTCTATGGCAACAGCCTATTGGTGCCTGGTCCTATGTCACATGACAATTAAACATTGCCTCAACAAATATGAATAAGGCAAACATTTCCTCAATGAAAGAACATTTCTGGGAAGGGTCCGGAAATTTAACCGCACTAAAAATGATACTCATTATGCCGCGATTAGTCACAAAAGTCTTAAAATTGGACGATGTCTGGTGGGGGAAGATATATATTTAGGGTAATATAGCTGAAAAATAATAGTCTAACCCAAAGCTTTGCCGTTCACATTTTTAGTTATATTGTTTAACCCAAATCCTCGTCTCCCAAATGACATTCCCTAAAAAGAGACGGCTACGTTACATGAACGCGTCTCGACTTAATTAACAACTCTGATCCGTCTTCGTTCTTTTTAGGATATTTCATGAGAATCGGCACGAGAAAAAACCTAAGCGCGACGCATTGAGACCCCCGCACCACGAGACATTCGTTTCAGCGAGACCCCCGCGCCACGAGACATTCGTTTCAGCGAGACCCCCGCGCCACGAGACATTCGTTTCAACATAGACCCCCACGCCACGAGACCGTTCGTTTCAGCGAGACCCCCGAGCCACGAGACATTTGTTCAACGAGACCCCCAAAGCCACGAGACATCGTTTTCGCGAGACCCCCACGTGCCACGAGACCATTTCATTTCACGAGACCCCACGCCACGAGACATTCGTTTCAGCGAGACCCCCAAGCCACGAGACGCTTGTTTCAGCGAGACCCCCGCGCCAACGAACATTTCGTTTCAGCAGACCCCCGCGCCACGAGACATCGTTTTCAGCGAGACCCCACGCCACGAGACATTCGTTTCAGCGAGACCCCGCGCCCGAGACATTCGTTTCAGCGAGACCCCCGCCGCACGAGACGCTTGTTTCAGCGAGCCCCGCGCCCCGAGACATTCGTTTCAGCGAGACCCCGCGCCACGGCATCGTCTCAGCGAGAACCCCGCGCCACGAGACATTCGTTTCAGCGAGACCCCACGCCACGAAGACATTCGTGTTCAGCTGAGACCCCCACGCCACGAGACATGTCGTGTTCATTGACCCCGCACACGAGACCATTCGGTTCAGCGCAGACCCCGCGCCCGCAGACATTCGTTTTCAGCGAGACCCCCGCGCCACGAGACATTCGTTTCAGCGGAACCCCCGCCGCCACGAGGACCATTCTTTCAGCGAGACCCGCCGCGCCACGAGACATTCGTTTCAGCGAGACCCCCGCCACGAGGACGATTCGTTTCAGCGAGACCCCCGCGGCTACGAGACATTCGTTTCAGCGAGACCCCCGAGCCACGAGACATTCGTTTCAGGGAGACCCCCGCGCCACGAGACGTTCGTTTCAGTGAGACCTCCGCGTGGCAAAGAGAGCGAGTGAATGGAGCCGGCTGGGAATCGCACACAATGTTATCGCGCCGGCCGGCTGCAGCGCGACTAGGTGTAGAACGCCTGCCGTATGCGGATGAATGAAGTAACGAGTGATTCGGGAAATGCTACATTACAGACACATCAGAGACGGCGAAGCCAGAGAGAAGGCGCTCCGAGTGCGAGTCTGAATAGCGAGTGCCGCCAAATGGAAAAGGCCGTCCATACAGGGGCGGAAAAAATCCCCCGTATACACAGAGCGTTATCTCTCGCTCACATTTAATTACTCGTCTTTATCGTAATTGTCGGCTGCTTGGAGATAACCGACCGGCGCATCTCATCCCGGTCCAGCCCCGCACACAGAAGCCGCCGTTCATCCCCGTCCAGACAAAGCAGATAAACGCGGCGGACGTCGCCCCGAACGGACGGCCAATGAGCAGCGAGCGTTGGGTGCGAAGTCCGCGGCAAACACAGCGATGCGGGCCAACGCGGTGCCCGCCAATGGTACAGCTCGGCAGGGAGTGCTGTGAGTGGTGGCAGGTGTTCGACATTTAATGTCATAAAAGAAGTCCAGGATAAAAGAAGTGAAGAGGAAAATGTTTGTTTTAATTGAAACCCTTAAATGTATGAATTAAGGAAGTTTCCGCACGGTCGGCGCTCTGCCCCCTGCTGGACGCACCGCAAATTACCGCAGTTCCAGAAAACTGCAGAAATCACATTTTTGTTTGGTAATTTGCTGGGTTATCGAAGGTTTTGAGCTCTCAGCAGAGTCTATAATTACAGTAAAACCCGAATCTAACTCCGAGCAGACGGCGCCGCGGCAACTCGCAGGGAAATTCGCAATTAATGCGGCTCCTCTGTCTATGAAATCAGGTACTGATTACAGCAACAACAAAAGACCCCACTAACACCGCAAAATATGCCAAAATATACCCAAACGTGTGACACAGTATGCACTAAAGTCAGGCGGCTTAGCATTCTGGGAGTTGCAGCTCAAAATGTTTGAAATCTACAGGTTAATTATCAGCATTGATAAATAATAATAATAATAATTAATAATAATCTCTGAACACCGGAGGGGAACGCAATCTGGTGCTCTGCAAAACCCTGCAGCCCTTAAGCGGTTAACCCTTTTCCGAACCCCGTCAGTTTATTTCCCCTTAATGTCCATTCCCATGAAACGTCACAAAAAGCCCCCCAATATCATCTCGTTTATCGTGAGATTCAAAAAACCGACTATAGTAAATTAGTAAATTAAGGCCGGAGTCCGGATTCCAGACATTCCTTATTATTTCAGTTTCTGTTTCTTTAGAATTTTAGTTGGAATTCTGCGTTATTTGGGAGGTTCTTTTTATTTATTTAATTTTGATTATCACACAAACCCAAATGATTGAGGAATCTCCTGCATCAGCCGTGTGCCTGAGGATCATGGGAGTCGCACGTTGCCAACAGCTGGAGAGCCGCAGGCTTCCTACACCAGGGTTAACCCTTTGAGAGCTGCAAATCGACTTGCCGCAGTGCGATGTGCCCATTCGGTGAACAAAACAGAATGCTGCCTGTGCACAGTTTGCTAGTTCTAGCCCAGCACCAGTGAGCTGAAATACTGCCGGCAGATCGGCCCCATCCGGCCCCCGTCTAGTCACCCGTTCCTCCTGCTGTAAAGACTCAAACCTTAATCAGTCGCCGGTCTCGTCTTAGATTCGGGAGCCGTATGTGTATCCCATGCGTGTTTAATACCCTCACTGTATTACCCTCTACCACCTCTGCTGGGGGGCTGCTCCACTTACCTATCACACTCTCAGCAAAGTAAGTAATATCGGAGTAACATGGAGGGTATATAAAGCCCGGCCGCAGAAAGCAGCACAAAATGTTACTATTGTTATTTCTTTTAAGTTATTCCATACTGTCCCGGAAGCAGCGAGGCGAGTCACGGTATGCCGAGGCGTTAAGAGGGGATTCTAGCAATGATGACATTGTCTGTAGGGACTTAAAAGGACAAAATGTGAAATGGATCTTATTTTAACTTAATTTAAGCAATTTTGGAAAATCGTTGAAAAAAATAAAATAAACACGCGACACATTTCTACTCCATTCTTTTAAACCCTTCCCATAATGCACCTGCCTCCTGCCCTGATTGGCCCCGCTGCTTACTTATAGTTTTTCCATTTACATTGTACATGTATGTATATACGATATAGGGGGACATTCCCAGAGCATGTGCATTTCCACGGCCCCTGTCCTACGCTTGGACCACCTACGAGTTTTTTGGGGGATAACGGACCTCAGCAGGCTACTTTCCAATGTGAGAGGCCAATACGCCCATTCAGCCCATGATTATTAATTTATATGTTGCTATCGTATTCTGCAGCGCTGTACAATGGGTTAACAAGACATAAGAAGTAGCGCATCACATGACCATTGGGACAGCAACAAAAGCAGGGGAAGGCCCTGCTCAGAGGAGCTTACAATCTAAAAATCAAGAAACCGACCGGTGACCGACGTAAAAAGGCAATTCTCTAAAGATAGGGCAGATAACGGCGACGTTAAAGAGGTTTAAAGTGTGAACAAAAAAGGTGAATAAGACTAAAAGAAAATGCTGGGATCACTTTTTATTTATTGATTGTAATTATAGGGCTGTCATACTCCACGTCGCAGTACAACGGGATCTCAGCCCATTCTTACAACACACAGCATGGAGGCTCCACTCCCTAAATGAGAGTTTGGGGCAGACAGCCGGGTAAAATACTTACAGATCGATCCGCCGCTCGTGGAAAGCGATCCAAACTTAAACAATTTCAGAACTTACGCAAAAATAACGCGTTTTCTTTCCGAAGGGCTCTGCTGCCCCCTGGCTGTCATACAGGGGAACCTCACCCCCGGCATGCGTTCCCGCGGCGCTCCGCTCGGGCCGCTGTTAACCATCTTTGATGATTATCTTGAGAATTACAATGCAATTAAAGCCAAATATCAATGGCAAACTTAAAAAGTATCTGATCCAACGCTATGAACTTCGACCCCACTTATTAATCGCAGCAGCAAATTAAACGGCAGACGGCCAAACAAACAAAAAAACCAGCGGCGATAAAACTAATGGAAAGGAGGCGGATACATACCTCGCTGTATGAGCCTCTACCACTTCTGCTGAGAGGTTGTTCCACTTATCTACCTCCCTCTCAGTAGCTATTGTTTCATGGCTTGGCTCGTTTAGATGTTTTACACGGCAGTCGGTGAGTTTCTGCACTCTGTAAACGGAAAAGCTGGAATTTCCCGAAACCTGATCTATTTTACCGTAAAAATGGCAACTTTTCTTATTTCACTGAATCTTTTACTTCCACCTCGTCGGATTGTAAGTTGCGGAGGAGACGGTTCACCCCCCGGAGTTTTTGCGAAGTCACTCGTGTAACACTTTGTTCTTATAAATGTATTGAAAGCGTCCATCGTATTCACTAACGGATCGCTGTGCAGCCTCTTTAGATTTTTCCTGTTGCCTCTTTTCGGGGGGAGATTCTGCATTTGCCCCTCTCCCCAGCCCTATCTACTTTCCCACACTCGAGACGGGTTCCTGCCATGTGATGTACTCCCCTCCAATCAGCTCCAGCGCTGGCTCGGCAAGACGGGGGGGGGGGCGTTCAGGTGTCCGAAAAACGTTCCCATTGATTTTAATGGTTGCACTTT
The DNA here is from genome assembly GCA_009364415.1 of Spea multiplicata. Taxonomy (NCBI): domain Eukaryota; kingdom Metazoa; phylum Chordata; class Amphibia; order Anura; family Pelobatidae; genus Spea; species Spea multiplicata. Next base: position 1,330 of record VKOC01015771.1, on the reverse strand, counting down.
TCGGCCGCTGATTGGCTGCTTTAAGTATCAATGAACCATGGATGAGAGGAGCTGCAGCTTCTACTTCAGTTAAGCCTTTTATTTTTTTGTCTTGGTGGGGCTGTTGGGGGTCACTAAACTGTCCCTTTAATAATATCGGTATTATTACTGCAATAGATGGAATTTTTAACTTTTTTTCCAGCAATTCCATCTCTTCTTACCCAAAAACTCACATAATATAACAAATAAAACGCGCCGTTAACTTGTTCTATAGAGGTTTGTATTCAGAGTCGATGCTTCTATGTAATTCGAACAATTCTTCTTTATTCATCGATCTTGCCGTGGTAGGCGGAGCCAGGATTTAGTCATCGTAAATAGGGGCAATAAGTAACAATTCTATCCAGTAATTGTCACAGGAGTGCGTGTACGGCCCTGAAAGGGTTAACGTGGCGCTCCAATCGGAGTTGAGGGAACTTTGCCTCCCAGGAAAGAATAAATTACTCTGTGATATTAAGTGAAATTGAATCTCAGCAGTCGCAGCGTTCACAACGCAAGTGACCTTTCAACATGCGCGCCGTACAAACATAACACATGATTTATCTAGTGGCGATATATTTTAATTAAGGATTCAGGACGTTTTATTGGGTAATAAATCTTTTCTTGTGTTTTTAAATCAACAGCAAGCAGAAAACGTAAAATACGCGAAAGTGGAATTTGTTCAATTTGAAGGAAGTCTGAAGATGCGCGACGTCGTTATTAGAATCCTAGAGAACCGGCACGTGTGGGACGTCTTCTAGATAATAATAAAGATCTGCGCGGCTGGAAACGATCTCTAGCGCTAGAGGCTCATGCGCCGTCCGCTAAAACAACGCGGGGAGAGAACAGGAAGCGACTTACAACTTCCTGCTCGGGCTGACCAATGAGATTCCGATGTCGCCTGCACTGAGCGATCATGCGAAACGGGTGGAATTTGCATGGAATGAGTATAAAACACAACTAAGAAAAATTGTTTCATGGTTAATTATGATGTTGTTCTATATATAGCTCTCATTAAGATGCAAGATAACCCCCAGCGCTGTATACAGTGCAAGATAACCCCCAGCGCTGTATACAGTAATAACCCCAGCACTGTATACAGTAATAAATCCCAGCACTGTATACAGTAATAAATCCCAGCACTGTATACAGTAATAACCCCAGTGCTGTATACAGTAATATAACCCCCAGCGCTGTATACAGTAATATAACCCCAGCGCTGTATACAGTAATATAGCCCCTAGTGCAGTATACAGTAATATAGCCCCCCAGCGCTGGATGCAGTACTGTAGTCCCCCAGCGCTGGATGCAGTAA
>VKOC01015769.1:0-10799 GCA_009364415.1 Spea multiplicata | reverse complement strand
CTTACGGGTGGAGCGTGTTCCGGACGTTGTTTTGTTTCATGCAGGGGGTAATGATTTGGGTGTAGTTCCCCAGCGGGAATTGGTCTGGCGGATGAAGAGGGATGTTGAGACGTTGAGGGATTTGGTTACCGGTGTTTTAATTTTATGGTCGGAAATAGTCGGAAATTGGCGACATGCTCATGATGTGGTTGCCCTTGCTCGGTGTAAGGGTAAAGTGAATAAGCTCATGGCGAGCTTTATCAGGCGATGCGAGGGCCTGGTAATACGGCATTAGGAGTTGGAGTCCCTGTTGCCTGGTTATTTTCGGACGTGGGCGTGGATTTTTTGAATTTGGGTTTTCAGGACGCGGTAACCCAAGCCCTGTTTTCCGGTGTGGCAGGGCTCAGACGGCTTGAGGGGGTCAAGGTCTGGCCTGTGGCGGGCATAGTTGGGTGTTATTGTTTAGTATGGTGGATTTTATGGTTTGGTTTACTAATTTGACTTGGTTCAAGTTAGTTTGGTAGGTTTCAAGCTCTGGCTCAGAACCTGGGGTGGTGTAGGGGTGTCTCGGTATGCCCCTGCATTGGTTGTTTGGTTAAGTTGGTGGTGTAGGGGTGTCTCAGTATGCCCCTACATGGTTTATAATTTGGTTAAACACTCTGGTAGGGAAGGGTCTTGGAAGGGTCTTGGTATGCCCCTACTGTGGTCAATGTGTTAATGTGGAGGCACCTGGTTCGTGTTGGTGCCGTTGTTATACAGTTAATGTGTTTATTATGGGGGTCATTGTCATTGTTAATAAAAGGGAAATCTGTTATTTATGTTTTAACCGTGGTGGTCTGTTTTGCTAATGACCTTTTAAATATTGTAAATGTTAATATAGCTGTGGAAATGTATATTTGCACCCAATAAAGTCTGTGCATCATTATTGGGTATAGGGTACGTTCATCCTGGGCACAAATTCAACTATGTGCTTGTCAAGGGATTAATTGTTTGTCAAAGTCTTTGCAGTATGAGAAAAATTTTGCATGAAAATAAGTTGTTCCGAAGCCTTTTTTAAATCATTGCATGCATAAAATATTAATACCATGATCACTTAAACCATTCAGCAATGCTTGGAATAATCCTATAGACAGGAGCTTCTTTCACTGCTTTGCAGACCTTACAGTATTCAATTACCCAAGATCGACGTTTTTTTGTTGGCTGATACATAGATCTCCAGTTAAAATATTGTAGGTATCTTTGATCATCCTTGTCTAGCTCATGTAGATAAGAAGCCAAATCTTTTGCAGTAGGAAAATCATCTACATGAATAAATGAGTCAGAAGGTATAAATCGTTCATAATTTTTTCGGGTTGGACCCATTACTACCGGCACTGTCCCTGAAAGAAATGAATTTGTCCAGAGTTTCTCTGTGATATAATCTTGATGGTTAGAATTCTCAAACGCAAGGTAAAATTTGTATTTGGACAGGGTATCTAATAGCCCAGTCTTTGACAGTGGCATATGTTGTCTACCAAATATGTCAACATTTATGTATTTTTTTAGTTCTGCATAATACTGCACTCTTTGGGAGTATCCATTCCAGTTGGTGATTGCCCAGGCTACCAGCTTGGTCTTTTTAGGAATGGTAAAGTTCTGAGATTCATTTTTCATCTCTAGCCATCCATAAGGTGTGAAGATATCTGAGTCTGCCCTGTAAGACATAGTAAGGTTGATAAGATTGTCCATGAAGTGTAGATTTGGACTATGAGATGGAGACTCTGTGTTGAACCAAATCCAGTACTGATTAGGAGGTCTTGGGATTTGAGGTAATTGAGCTTTAGAATTGCACACATTCCTATGGTGGATAACAACAGCCTTTGCAGATGAATAAAAGCTACGGTTGACTGTAAAGAAACAATCAAGTGCATCGAAAGCTTGTGGACAATTGTTGAGCTGGAACTGATAGTGAAATGGCCATGTCCATAGCAGTATAATATGCAGAGGCTTGTCTGGACCATTTGTCACTTCCTTTGACTGAACATTTTCTAAGTCACTAAGCTTCTTTTTTGTAGTTAATGTAAAAAATGTGTATGAAATTATAACCTGTAGAACAAAGAAAAAGAAGATCTTTTTCATGTTTCATAAATTTATATGCAGTCCCGAGAAGGTAAGTCAGCAGTTAGATGGTGACCAATTTCATTAAGTACTTCTGCTTGTAGAACTTGTCCTTTGTTGACCTTTTTGTTTCAATTGCTAAAACATAAACAAAATTAAAAAAAAAAATGAATGGATTAATTACATACTTATTTTACATTCAGGCGATACACAAGACTCTGCAAACCAACTAGTTGAAGAGTAAATAGCTAAGCAAGGTACATATACCGAATTGGCCCGAATATAGGCCGCACTTTTTTTCCCAACTTGAAGTCTTTAAAGTGGGGGTGCGGCCTATATTCGCGTTCTAGCACCCGACGCCTGGGACATGCAGTCCCGGGTGCCGGGCAGGCAGTGGGGTTAGGATACAGATCCCCCACAGCGGTGCAGGGGCCTGTATCCTACTGTCTGATGCCCTCAGACAGCCTCCCCTGCAGGCACTTTCCACGGGGGGAAGTACCGGCACGAGAGGTTGTCTAAGCGCAGAGCAGACTCCCGGGTGTCTTGCGGGGCCGGCGGGAGACATCTACGCAATACGCGTATACAACTTCCGGTGCCGGCACTTCCGCTGGCACACGGGAGTTGTATACGCGTATTGCGTAGATGTCCCCCTCCGGCCCCGCAAGACACCCGGGAGTCTGCTCTGGTAAGTCGGGGGGGGGGGGGGCAGAGTAGCATCATATCTCGGGGGGGAGAGGACAGAGTGGCAGCATATCTCGGGGGGAGAGCAGAGTCGCATCATATCCGGGGGGACAGAGTGGCAGCATATCTGGGGGAGGGCAGAGTGGCAGCATATCTCAAGGGGGGAACAGAGTGGAAGCATATCTCGGGGGTGGGGGGGACAGAGTGGCAGCATATCGATTAAAAAGACTTTTTCTTTAAAAAAGCACCAAACTTTTAGGGTGCGGCCTATATTCGGGTGCGGCCTATATCCGAGCCAATACGGTAGTACTGTGCATAAGTTTCAGGCAGGTGTGAAAAAATGATATAATGTAAGAATGCTTTCAAAAATACACAATATCACTTAACAAAATGCAAAGTGAAAGAATAGAAGAAAAATCTAAATCAAATCGGTATTTGACGTGACCATTCTTTGCCTTCAAAACATCATCAGTTCTTCAAGGTACACATTTTGTAGGCATGAAGTTAAGTGTATGATTATACCAAACATGTGCTAATTATCATCTATTTAATATATATAGGTTGAAACACAATCATTAACTGAAACAGAAACAGCTGCGTAGGAGCAATATAACTGTCCATCATGCAATACCAACAGGGAAGCGTCTGATTTAGACAGCTCATTTGTTCACTCGCTTTGCTTTTTCTTAAAGTATAAAAATAAATTATTAACACGTCTAATTTGAATATTTTACAGCATTTTTTCACAGTTGCCTAAAACGTTTGCACAGTCATTTTTTGTCCTGCTTTACAAGTGCAAACATGTTTATGACCTAAAGATATAAACAGAAGGATGGCCCTCCTGTCAATTTTAGTTTTGTTTTTTTGGGGAATTAACTTTTGTTTTTCCACCATTCAGTTTGAATGAAATTCAGAGGCCTTTGTTGATTCAGAAATTGCATTTGGGGAATGTTCCCAAAGGGGAGTTCCCTGACACCTTCTGGACTTTCACTTACAGCAGCATCTCAGGTTTAGGAAAAGATCCAGACTCGATTTTGCATTGCAGGACAACCCCACCAGCAATAGTAAAGCTACACATATCCAGCAACATGCTCTCAAACTTGGACTAATTTGATTGACAGAGTAAGAAAGGAGATAAAGCAGCAGCTTTGGTTTGAAACATCCAGATATATGGCTACCCCCCAGTTTTAGAAAAAAAGAAGAAATAATGTAATGAAGGAGAATAAAGTCAGAATGAGTGAGAGAATGAACTAACTAATTTGTGTATGAATTGTGTAAATGAGTTAGCGAATAAATGAATTAATGTGTGGAAGAACTGTGTGAATGACTGAAAGAATTAATGAATTTGTGAGAATGCATTAATAAATATGTGTAACTAAACTGTTTGATAGAGTGAGAGAATTAATTATTGTGTGAATTAATGAGTAACTGTAAAAGTGTCTGTGTGTATTATAGATGTAATAATAATTGATTTTTGGAAAGGCAAAGATGGCACGGGGAGGGTGTTTATGGGATAATAAGTGGCACAGGTAGCGTTTATGGGACAAAGTTGGCACAGGGTGGGCTGTTTGGGGACAAAATAGGGGAAAAATAGAGAAAAAAGACAAAATAGGCCGGGATGTTTGGGGACAAAGATTGCAAATCCTATGTGTGTTATCTGCATGTTGGTCAGGTTCTATGTGGGCAGTGTGGATGCCAGGGCTGGCTTTGGGGTGTGCAACCTGTGATGTATGCCTGAAATTTATGTGGTTATCTATACCTTTAATGCAGAGATTTTTTGCAATTCCAATTGATCTATACCTGCAATGCTGGGTTTTTGTGTTGATTCTGTTGATCTATATCTGCTATGCTATGTTTCCATACATTATTTATTTATAGCTGCAAATATGGGGCTTGTTTATCTTATTCATATTTTTTTTTAAGGTGGTAGGTAGGAGGTTGGTTCCAGTGCATAAAAAAACAATGCACCAAAACAAAATTTCCACCTCTGCAGTGCGGCGGTTTTCTGAGAAAGAAAAGCAGTTTTCATCATGTTCCTTTTTGTTTAAGGAATATATTTTTTCAAATATTTACTTTCTCAACCATTCGCTCCTCTTTGAAATTATTGCCGGCACGCCAAGGGACTTGAAGGTTTTACTTTGGCACACTACTACCAAAAGGTTGCCTACCCATGCCCTAGAGTAAGGAAGGACATTGAGGCAAAGGGGCAGGATAGGGTACAGGTCAGGCACTAGCAGACAGACACATCCAGCTACAAGACTCACTCCCCTTCCTCACATAAGAAAAAAGAACAAAAATTGATCCCCCAAAGTAAGGAAAGAGATCGAGCAGCAGAAGCAGGGGAGGGGACAGGACAGGCACTGGCAGAAAGACTGAACCCTCCTCCCCTGTATAAGAATACAGAACATGAATTGATCCCTCAGAGTAAGGAGGGGCATTGAGGCTCAAGCTCAGGGTCAGGGAGACACATCAGCTACAAGACTGTAAGGGCCTACAAAAACCAGATTAAGGCAATTGTGTAGTTTAATCACACCTTTATTAAATATAAATACAAAGAAGAACTGATCCTTCAGAGTAAGGAATGAGATTGAGTCACAGAGGCAGAGCAGGGCACAGGGCAGGTTCTGGCTAACCGAATACCACATATTAGAAAAAATAAATAAAAATTGATCTTTCCAGATATAAAAACTAACTTAATAGGATGAAAACTATGATGAAAATCATTAAAATTTTCATAAACGAACGGAAACATGACAAAAATGTTTACGTGTACAGGCTGCTGTCAAATACCTGCATCACGCGATTGGTGGCTTTGCAGCATCCACAGAAGCGTCATAAGTGAGGCTAGCCGTGGATCATGGGAGGAAAACCCTTTCCCCCCAAAAATGGCCGCCAAACCGATCATCAAAGATGACGGAGGCCGGCTAAAACAGAGCTTAGGAAGTGATCAGCAATTGTTCCCTAAGTGTAATCGGTGTTGCTGACATGACTCAATATCAAGGCATTTAGCAACACAACCTCCCTATCACCGATCACCTTGTGATTGCTCCGAAGAGAAGGAGAGGCATTGACTGTGTGAGCTGATGTTCCCTTGTTCATTCACTGTTATGACATCATGCTCGTCCAATCTCTGTGCTGTGTTTTCTAGAAAAAGAAGACAGCCAGGGCCGAACTGGGACTGAAAAGCAGCCCTGAAAACATTTGGAGACCAGCCCCATATAGCTTATCTCAAGCTCTTATACTCACACGCACCCCTAATACATACCCGAGTCACACTATTTGCCATTCAAATAACTATAAAACATTACATTATTTGTATTCAAATGCCAGAAAGCAAAAGTGTTAAAAGGCCCTAATAAATGAAATACATTAGACGTAATGGAATCAAAACATTTGCTACTGCAAACATTTTAGATGAAAATGTTCCATTTTATTTAGTGGAACAAAACAGTGATCACATTATTTTTCATGATATTCTTGTAAGAAACGTTTATTTCTTTATTAATTCATGTAAACTATTCTTTCATGTTTAAGAAAAGCTATGATTGAGAAAAATATTCACCAGCCTGCCCCCCAGTTATGAACATCTGCCTCAAGGAATGCCTTATACCCCCATATGCAAGGGGCATATCATGGCACAGAGCGGCATATAGGGGTTAAAAGGCATATCATGGGACAGAGTGGCATATAGGGGGTTAAAAGGCATTTCTAGAGGCAGAGTGGCATAAAGGGGTTTAAAAGCCATATTATGGGGCACTCCAGAAAAGCCTTATGCCCCCCTGGGACGAAGTGCTGAGGAACGGCCATTGGGCGGCACAGTGCATGCACGCCAGCCCCTTTAACTTCATTAGGCGATGGCAGCCGAAGAAGGCGGCCCGGCTGCCGCTTTCAATGCCGCTCGCAGCCGCTTAGGGGCTGTTTTGAGTGGGGGTCTGCTGGCCGCCTGGCCCCACCGGGAAATTTCCTGGTATCCTGGTGGGCCCTGAAGACAGCCTACATAGGAGCAGAGCTTGCAGAAGATCTATTCATTTTCACTGTGACTGCTTTTGCAACACTGTGCTGCATCAGAGCATTACAGAGAGAGATTGTTCTGTGTGAGACTGGTGGTCAGCCTCAGCCTGTCATTTCTCACTATGTACTCTACTACTCTACTGAGGTAGGATTTTTTTCTGTCAAACTGTCAACTGTTGAGTTGACAGTTTACTGCACACAGTGCCTCACTGGCACTGCAGTGCCCTTGCCCTGGCTGGCAGTGCCTACCCTGTCTTCCATTATTTTTTTTAAACTTTATCTTGTAATAATAGTTCCAGTTCAGGAGTGTCAGCCAGTCAATAAATTACCATATTTGCTCAATTATAAGACAAGTTTTTTCCAGAGCAAATGCTCTGAAAAATAACCATCTTCTTATATTCGAGGCCATCTTCTAATCAGACCTCAAATAGAGGTCTGACTAGAAGACTAAGATCCAGATCCCCTGCAGCGCTGCAGGGGACCCGGATCCTCCTCCATGGCAGATGCACGCAGACAACCTCCACTGCTGCGGGCACTTCCTCTGGGGCTTCTATGACAGAGCGCCGGCATCACGTGACCTTCCGGTGCTCATTCATAGAGTGCCGGTAGTAGCAGCGGAGGTTGTCTGAGACCTCCACCGGCTGCCCCACTAGACGCCAAGGAATTTGAAGCACGGGGGACAAGTCTAGGCGTGCACTGGTAAGTGGGGGAGGGTAAGAGTGGCATATAGGTGGTTAAAAGGAATATCAGGGAGGCAGAGTGGCATAGGGAGTTAAAAGGAATATCAGGGAGGCAGAGTGGCATATAGGGGGGTTAAAGGATATATCAGGGAGCAGAGGGGCATATAGGGGTGTTAAAAGGAATATCAGGGCGGCAGAGTGGCATATAGGGGGTATAAGGCATATCTTGGGGTCAGAGTCGAATATAAGGCGTGTTAAGGAATATCAGGGAGGCAGAGTGGCATATAGGGGGTACAAGGCATTTCGGATGGCAGATTGGCATTTCAGGGAGGGAGAGTGGCATAAAGGGGGTATAAGGCATAGCGAGGCATTCAGTAACACCGAACACTCACCCCAGGACACGGTCACAACCGCCACTCGCAAGATGGCAGCACGACATTGAAAAAAATAACAAAGTTGAAAAAGTTCGCTAGAGGGTCTCCAGACCCTCATGAGAACTCTGGCTCCACTTGCAGGTTAAATACAGGTACTGCATTCAACCATGCAAGTCAATGGAGCCCAGCTTTCTAATCACAATGTGATTAAAAAAATAAAGTTTATTATTATGAGCAAGTGCTAACATTAGTACTGTATCTTCCCAAACATCTTGACATGGAAAGAGTTAAAAGTAAAAGCATTTCAAATACCGAAGGGGTGTCTAATTTTTTAAAAATGAATGGCTTGATGGGAGTGGCCAGGCTCAAAGATAGGGCATAGGCAGTGGAGGCTCCTCAATAGGAGCGCACATGCGCACAAGAAATCTCAGTGCAAAACAATTTTTTTTTCAAAATTAATCTGATTTAGATTAAAATGGATTTTTGATGAATTATGCAATTTATTTTTTATTTCTGTACTTTGGGAAGCCTCCTGTCCCCTGATATAGCCTGCCTATGCCTATTGCATGTGCTATAGAAGAAAGACCCAATTTGGCTCAATTGCTGCCACGCCAGCTGAGCCACCCATTTGAACCCTGTTTGCACAGTAAAAGCTGTGTGAACGGGGAGGCGCTCCCAGCCAACACCCCCCCCCCGTTCAGCCCATAGTCTCCCCGCCTTCCCCAGTGACTGACGCGAGCCGGAAGGTGGGTCTAACAACTTTCTGCTTCACAGTCCCTTCCTGAAGTCACACTGAAGATTGGCCCTGTCCCTTTCCTTATAGCGTCCACACTGCTCAGCAATTCATCTAACAGTAAGTATAAAATTAATTATTTGGTGGCTTGCTAAAAGTTAGGGGAGGTTTGGGGTTAATTTATAGGGGCAGGTTATGTTATGGGTTGTTTAGGTTAATTTAGGGGCAGTTATGGTTAATGGGTCCGTTTAGGTTTAAGTTAGGGGCAGTTATGTTGATGGCGTGTTTAAGGTTATAGGGCGTTTGTTATGGGGTGTTTAGGTTTAATTTAGGAGCAGTTATGGTTGATGAGGTGTTTAGGGTTAATTTAGCGGCAGTTATGGTTGATGGGGTCTTTAGGGTTAATTTAGGGATATGTATTTCAGCCTGTACAATACGTGGTAAATGTACATTTCATTTTCAAAATGTATATATTGTGAACCCCCATTGGAATTACCCACCAGCCGCCACTGGGCATAAGCACAGACTGACCAAGATGGGGGGAAAAAGCCCACTTCCCAAATGTGGTCTTTTAGCACCCAAACACCAGACAAACCCATGCATCGGTGGTATCACTGTACTCGAAAGATGTCGCTGAACACATTTTGGGGTCTTTTTTGAAAGTGACGTATACCAGGAGCTGTAAATCCCTACCTGAAGCGCAATTTTTGTGATAAAAAAAACACAAAATAAATTACTACCACAAAGTTTGACAAAGGGTGGTAGTAGAATTAGTGCATGGAAAGGGTTAAAATACCAGCATTTGAAATCCTTAAAGTATCTAGTTTTTCAAAAATATATGGTTTGATGGGGTAAATTGCATTGGCCAGCATCAAAGATACCTGAAATAGCACATCGGTGGGAGGTCCTGCTGACGTCGGAGGGCAGTCCCGCTGACGTTGGGGGAGACACCCCCATTTGAAGGAAAAATGGGCGGGGCGTGTCAAGACCCCGCTCCCGTTCTCCCTGAGGTTTTAGGAGAAGCAGTGCTTACCCGGCAATCTCCGGGTCAAACCCGGAGAGTTCCCAGATATGCTTATTGCCCAATAACTTGCAGAAAAAGTAAAAAAGCAGAAAGTAATTGGGTATTTCTAAACTCAGGACAAATAGTAGATATATTTTAGCAGGTTCATTGCTTTTTTGGATGCAGTAAGTAACGATTTTTCAAATAAAAGTGAGAAAAAAGTTTTTTTTCTTTCAAAGTTCTCATATTTAAATTATTTTTTAATACGGAAATAGATGAAAACATTGGTATCTGAAAGGAGCCTTTCTTGTCCTGAAAAAAACAATAAATAACTTGTGTGGCTACACTAAATGTGTGAGGAGAAATTTACATCTAAACACAAGCACAAAAGTGTTAAAACAGCCTTGGTCCTAAAGGGAACAAAAATTAAAAAAAACGTCCTGGTCCTTAAGGTGTTAAATATGAAGAAATAGTTTATATTAATTAATATTTACTAGTAAAACTATTTTTTCATATAGGGTAGTCTCATATTCAGGCTTCTTTTCTAAATTAATATTCAAATTCGGTTGGGGGCGTCTTATAATTTCAAGCAAATGGTACATTTTATTTTTTTTTCTTTTATATTTTTTTATTAATATTCAATTACAGTTACAAAATGTATAATCAACATCCACAGCAGCATCAATTACAGTGCTTTGTAAATCAGTTTGTCCTGTGGACCTTCCTCTAGAAGATGTGTCACTTGTCTCCTCCAAGTCTGACTCGTAATCTAAATCCAGGTCATTGTCATCATCAACATTGTCATCAAAGATGACCATCTTCTTTTCCACCTGGGCAGAATGCCCTTTCTGCTGTAGATCTTCCCTCTTCTTCCTATCTTCTAATAGATCTGCTGCTATAATCTGACAGTGGCACTGCTTGCTGCCCCTCTTTGCTATGTAGACTGCTGTCAGTACTAATGGTAGTGGAAGCCCCAAGGGCAGTTGTGGTTGCACTGGTAGTGTTGGTTTTATTCCATGTTTCACCATAAAATAGAGCATAAGCTATCTTCGCAGGTATACATAAATAATGTATGGAAACATAGCATAGAAGGTATAGATCAATACATTAACGTACCGTATTTGCTCGACCCTGATTATAAGATAACCCCCAAAATCTGAATATTAATTTAGGAAAAAAAGAAAAAGCCTGAATATTAGACGACCCTATAGGAAAAAAGTTTTACCAGTAAATGTTAATTC
>VKOC01015765.1:0-23507 GCA_009364415.1 Spea multiplicata | reverse complement strand
TTAATGTCACACTTACCTCTTCGCTGCCGCACGCACGCGAGCAGAAGACTGCTCGCGCGCGGCAGCAGCTTCGGTACACCCCTTCGTTGCCGCACGCGCGCGAGCAGAAGACTGCTCGCGCGCGCAGCCTTCCGATACCCCTTCAGTGCCGCACGCGCGCGTGCAGAGAACTGCTCGCGCGCGGCGGTCTTCCGGGGAACCTATTAACCCCACCGATGCGGGTGGTCGAATATCCGACCACCGGCATCGGGGACGGAGTTCTGGAGCTGGGAGTCTCGCTTCTGCCGGACACCCTATGGTCCGACGAAGCAGTGACTCCCAGCATCTAGTACTTACCCGGGCTCGCTCTTCAGCCATTCCTCCTGCTTGTCCTGTAGGGGGAATGGCCAGTCTGCCTCAAAGGCGGGGATCTGGGACTTCCTCCCGTACTATTGGGTCTCGGGCTGGGGGGCGGAGCTTGTGATTTTGGCGCCGGTTTTAAATACCCCGGTTATGTTTAGTCTGGTACCCTGTTGTGGTCCTTGTTACAGTGTTTCCCTTACGTTTTGCTATTGGTTTTCTCTGGATTTTTGACCCTTTGGCTCGTCTGACCACCCCTTTTGCCTGCTGATTTTGTACCATTCTTGCTCCGTTGCTGACCTGGCTTGTTGGACTACCCGCTACGTTGCTGACCCGGCTTGTAGGACTACCCGTTCCGTTGCTGACCCGGCTTGTTGGACTACCCGCTCCGTTGCTGACCCGGCTTGCTGGACTACCCGCTCCGTTGCTGACCCGGCTTGTTGGACTACCCGGTTTCTCTTGTATATTGTACCCGTCTGTTTGGCATTGCTGTCTTGACTCCCTCCGTATCTGCTGTTCTTATCCTTGTACCCAACTCGTTCCTATATTATCCGCTTTCACCTAGCCTCCTCACTGTTGGGATCATCTAAGTCCCTGCTCCCGGTCACTAAGGGTTTCCTTTGGCGATAGGGTCCCGGGCAGAATAACTCCTGCGGTGTGTGCTGTCGTGTCAGTGGTCGTGACAGATAAATTATTTTTGCTAGATGCTATAAAGGTGAGAGTTCCCTGATAGGCTGAATGAACCATATAGCTGCATTGCATATCAGTGCTTTCGAAATCGCTGACTCAGTATAGATTTAAATTTTTGTGCTTGTCCAATTTCAGTTTATTTTTTTTATAACATTTCTGAACTATTCATGCTCTTTCTCATGCCTCCATTTAATTTAACCCATCTGAAGGCAATAGGCAACATAGTCAGTTTATTGTCATTAAGTACTGAAAAGTTTATTGGAATTTTTTTTTTCAAATAATGTGCTTTTATTATTTAACTGCATTGCTAAAATGTAGCAGCGGGTAGCACTGTACTCACACTTTCATTGTCCTTGTTAGGAAACAGTTCACATTACACACTGTTCTTTCAGCTAATGGATTGACTATTAAAAGCAATGATGGGTCACAAAAGGCCATCCCTTTGAGCAACTGTATTAAAAGAGACATTTGCTTTCATTTAACTTACCTAATGACATCTACATCTACATATTGCTTAATTGGTTATCATTTCGAATAATGGATGCCTTTGTTTTCTTAAATGCAGTCATATGCATTGATTTCAAGTCACTGGGAAGACATTTTTTTCATTTCATATACTGCATGTACCCTAAAGCTTTTCAACTTGTTTTAGAACTATAACTCTCATGATCCTCATTTTGTGACAGGGTGTAGGTTGAGGCTTATTGGAATCATAATTTATTATCAGCAACTAAATAGTTAAAAGGACAGATCTTATCTGGAAAAAAAACTTAACGGTAAATTAACATATTTTAGTTTATTCACTCCCCTGCAAGTTAAACAGTTTCAACTCACAGACTTCCCGAGTCACTTCACCAATTTATGTCTATTTTTATTCTAGAAAGAAAAGTTACTGGGTTTGGTGCATTATACTGGTTAGTGGAGTAGGAGTACAACCCAATGAATAAAACCAGTCGGGGATTTATTTATTTATTTAGGGGGAGCTGGCAAGAGACAGAACCTAGTTTATTGTGAGACATTCTTATACTACCCTTTACTGAGAAAGACCGTGGCCAGGATGAAAATAGGTCGACCTACATATGTATTTCTGGTTTGCTGCATATCTAGTCCAATAAACTTTATCAAGGTCATAAAGCTCCTTTTTAAAAATCTGCACACTATGCTCACTCATTGTAACAGTACGCCTTTGTTTGCCAAAATTAATAATATATTTAATTAGCATTTATACAACCTTATGATTTAAGTATTTGCTCAGATGAGTATAAGCACTATTTATGGAAAAATACAAATGCTGAACATATAAACTCAAAAATGTATTCCGGGGAAAAAAATAGAGTAAAACACTGCAGGACATTTTTGTATTCTGTTAACTAAATTTCTCCTAAAATAATGTGCTCATTTTACAGCCCATATTGATCCTTTTTAGCAATAACAATATGAATGTTTATCAGGATATGCTGCATGGCAAAGTGCATCACAGGGAAAAAAAGGAATGGGAAACTATGCAGCTGAGATTATTTTGTTGATAATATCTAAAGCCAAGAGTATATACCGTATGGTGTAGCATGAAGGAGTAGAGAAAATTGTTTATTTAAATCACACAGGAGAACAGGTTCATCCATCATTGAACTATAAAGCTGGGAACAGGCAAAGCGTAGACCTCAAAAAATAAGAATGTGATATAGATCACTATATCTAGTTTCTGCTGGGCTTTCTTACAGTTTAGGGAGATTTACGAGCTCTAAAAGTATCGTTTTACAGTGTCAACCTAAGAAAATTCTTTTTACTTTATTTCAGAATCACAGCAGTGCTGTCACTTCCGGCAAATGGCTTATAATTTTACACTGCATTTGTATTCATTTCAAGTAATCTACGTATAGCCAAAATGGCAATTACTTACTAGAGCAGTTTCACTGCTTTTGAAATACATTTGCCTGATTTTACTATGCCTAAGAAAGTAATTTCATTTGAAACTTTATGCAGATGATACAGTAAAACTGTAAATTTTCTTCAGTGTAGCGTACAATCAGCAGAAGACCAAATTAATTTATTTGACTGAAAGGGCAAATTCATTAAATTTGGACAGTACATGTCTGTGTCTGATTCCTACTCAACGTTCTTGAATTCTAAGATACATAATGTATGAAATACCCCCCATGTATTTATACAGTATATATATGATATATATATATATATATATATATATATATCTCCTACCTTAGTAAATTGTAGTACTTCCGTTTAATTAATGATTTTTCAGAAGAAATGTGATATATATCAAACCTTAAGTAGGAAATATTAAAAGAAAAGCACCAAACCTTAAAGGAACAGTTCATTCCCTAAACATGTTTTCTCGTTTTTCAACGCATGTTTGAGTCCATTTTGAAAAGAATCCAATGCTTTTTACTGCACAACATTGAGGTGGACAATTATTGGAGTTAAGACTTATGTCTCATTACCCCCTCCACTGACTGCCTCTACTGAAGCCAGAAAACATTAGTTTGAAATAATTTGCACTATTTGCAATAATTTCCCCATTAAAGCAGTAGCCAATCCTATTTATGTTACATCAGTGTTTGTATAGCATACATTTGATTGGCCGCTGATACTCCCAATGATTTAAATGAGGGCTTGGCTCCTTTTCACTGTAATTAAAAATTCTACTGCATGTGTGCCAGATGCATATTGGTCCAGTAACTAAAGATTGCACACACCAAATTGCATGCAGTAAAGTTCATGCAAAATGGACTCCAGTATGCATTGAACATGAAATAGAGCTGTAGTCATAGATGGAGTTGGGGTGTCAAAATTAGCCCCAGAATGAATTGGAGTCCCATTGGTTCCACAGCCTGATCCTCTTATTGGCACCTGGACTCAACAAGTATGTAGTTTGTAATTGCTTAAATATAAAGAAAATGTAGCATTCACCATGGCATTTACATTTTTCATTATGTTTATATATTAGTCCTGAAAGTACACCTATAAAATCACTGATATTTAAGGTTATAACATAATCAACTTGCATTAGCTCATTGTTTTGTATACACTGTACCTTTATATCTATAAAATCATGCAGTTTACAATGTTTTTTTTTACTGACTGACCACAAAGACTTCTATCATCTACCCCGAATTTGTGAGTCTTATTACATAATTCAGATTCTTCAGACTAGTGATCTATCATTTCTGAAGAAATTGCAAAGTTTTGAAGATATATTCCAGTATCAATGTACATATTGCAAAATTAATGTTAATCATGAGCTCAATTGTGAAGTGATACCAACAAAATCCAGTAATCCACTAATACTCTAGGATACCTAGACATATGCTTATGTGAGAGTGAGCTGTAAAGTAACAGTGTTATATTTGACATTTTCAAAAACCAAAATATCTTTCAATGTAATTAGGGATGTCTACTCGGCAGTGGCGACTCTAGAAACAATATATAGGGGGGCACATAAGATACCACAGTCAAACTTGGGGGGACATTCATAATTTCCAAAAGTAATGTGCTATGGAATTATACTTTTGTTATTGGGCTAAAATAATACTTGATCATTCAACATGGGAAGCCTGAAGCCACAATTGAGTCCGATCCTTGAAATAAATATTATAACACAATAAATAACTTTTCCACTAAATGATTTCAGGGCCTTGAACGTTTTGTCCCCTGAAGTCCCTACAACTTCAGGAGGGCATTTTATCTCTGGATAAATATAAATTAAATCATTCCTACTGTAAGTTAAGTGCCAGGAAACAGATGACCAAACACACACACCAACACAGGCTCTGTCACACCGACACCCAGACACACACATCAGGACAGGCTCTGCCACACTGACACCCACACACATCAGGACAGGCTCTGCCACACCCACATCCAAACACACACACACCAGGCCAGGCTCTGACACACTGACACCCAAACACACACCCTAGGACAGGCTCTGCCACACCAACACTGCTAACAGCAATCACAGTCCCATCATGCCTAGGTTCCAGCACTTACACATCCATGCTATCACACACACTCATTCATATACACATTAATTGCCAGATTCATTCCCTCAATAACGCATACTCATTCAAACACCCTCCCCACCACCTTACCTGCACTGCAGCTCCTCGATGCCGCTCACAGACTTCAGCAGGGGGCGCGGCCTCCCTCTGCGTTCTCTGCTAGCTTCCGCTTCCTGTCTACAGTACAGAAGACCCTCCCACAGGTAAGTAGCAGGGCTTGAGGTGCGGCCCGCGTAAGATCGGTTGCCCTGGCTGCCGATCTTACTCGGGCTGCACCCTCTCTCTCCTCCGCATAAAAAAAATAAATAAAAAAGACGGGATTTAAAGTCGCATTGCTTTATTCCAAATTCGGCGGGGGGGGGGCAACAGGGGGGGGCAAGGATTAACCTAGGGGGGGCAATTGCCCCCCCTTGCCCTCCTGTAGCGACGCCACTGCTACTCGGCCACTACCTTCCTCGTAGCAAAAGCTGGCTACAAGATGTTTCTTGGAGTAGAAGTGCTCCTCTGACAGGTAAATGCTAGTATATAGTGATAGGTATTATACTGCACTATTATCAGTGTTTGGCTCAATGTATAGTACCACCGTCAATCTGCCTCCACTGTCAATCTGCCTCAGTATATAGTTTTAGGTATTATGCTTTACCCCGTCAATGTCGGCCTCAGTATATAGTGATAGGTGTTATGCTGTACTCCCATCAATGTCTGCCTCAGTATATAGTGATAACAGTAATGCTGTACCACCTTCAATGTCTGCGCCAGTATATCACGATAGAAGCTATGCAGTTTTAAAGTGTTTGTGTGGGGGGGTGCCACATACAGGATCCGCCCCAGGTGCCAAATACTCTAGGTACACCCCTGATGAGAAGTAACACTTAAACATGAACTAAATAGCAAGTCATTTCTAATACACATAGACAAAATATTACAGTTTAACACAGCACATCAATATAATATTGCAAAACCAAAGTGGCAGAATTGTAACCATAACCAACTGGATGAATACATAATAATGTATAAAATAACATATCAATATCTGAAACAAAACAGAGATGAAAGTATAACAAGGATATAACCATATTAAGTGGACCGTGTCATGGAATCCTGTTTTCTATATATTTAAAATAATGCATATTTGGTGGTGTTGCTATATAATACATTGGTTTCATAAGCAATGTCTTCTGTGATTTGTAAATGGAACGTAAAGCGTGAAAGGTATCATGTCACTAATTAGGTCCATTTATTGTGACACCTAAATGTAAAACTATATATTTTTAGGTCACTTTAAATAGATTAACTGGCATTTCTTCTAAAACGTTAGCATTTGAACAACATCTTATTTTAGACTTTTAATAATAAAAAATAAAAATAAAAAAACCTCATCATTTCTCTAAAGTGTACAAGTTTATGGCATTTATCGAAACAGTATATTGATTGCCTCAAGCTTAGTAAATATGAAACACTGAACATTAAAACCAAAAAAGGCTAGGTTATCTTGTATTTTTAATTATTTCAAATCATTTTAAGTGAAGAAGTCGCTTAGGCATATAGGTTTGTAAATTTATAAAATCCCCTGACAGTGTGAGGATTAATTGTGCAAAAATCAAGGACACTTTAATAATGAGAACATGCTCGTAATTTGAAATTACTATTTTTGTATTATTTCCAAGTATCTGCTGTCTCACTCTGTATTGATTTTGAACAGGCTATATGAAGGCAAAGAACAAACTGAGTTTGAGGAGTGCATGAGGAAACTTTTTGAATCCATTAACAATTTAATGAAGAGTGAACACAAAACAACCATCTTGTTACAGGTATGTATTTTTTTTAATTTGAACAGTATAAAAGATGGTTTGCAGTTGTGCTTTTAAGAGTGTCATAAAATTCAAATTAAACATTTATAATATACGTATAGAAGTACACATTTGGGAAACAGGATCTGTTAAAAAACTGTACCTAATGCACTAAGTGTACTCAATACATTATATATATATTCATTTTTCCTTTATAGATTATATTTCAAGACATTTTTTCAACAACATAGCGTGTTATATGCATTATTTTTTAATTAAAGAAGAAGAAACCCTTCATCTGCAAAATATTTACTTTGTGTGAGTCTGTTACTGCAAGGAAATTGTAATATTAATGATCAAGGGGAATGGTAAACATCCAAAGCAATAAACATAGTATAGGTTGCAGTGCTAATTTTACATAATCAAAATAAATGAACAACTCTACTGAAAATTCTGTTGCAATAAAGAATGGTTACAGCACTAACTACAAGAGTCTTGGGTACAATAAAAATAACCAGTGTAAATCAGGTAACATTAAATAAATATAAATATTAAATATAAATATTTATTAAGTGGGTAACATTTCAATATAAATATTAAATAATAATTATAGAAAACATGTGTAATCTCAAGTAATCATTTTTGGGGGACTCTTTCTTTTTAATTGTTGTTTTAATCAATGTACAATTAATTATATATGTATGTATACACCATATGGACAAAAGTATTGGGACATACCTCTTAGACACAGGTGTATAAAATCAACCACCTAGCCATGCATTAAAGCTTGGTACTGTGATAGGATTCCACCTATGTTATAAGTCAGTTTGTAATTTATAACATGGACAGTCTGAGTCTCCACCACACTGTTTATACCTACCACTTTTGTCAGGAAGATATTCTTTAACTCTCTGCAATCCCTGCTGTGGAGTGTTAATGAGAAAAAGAGAGGCTGTTAAAAAAAGGAGGCAGTTTTGACACAGAAGAACAGCCCTGTTACTTAATTTTATTTATAAGGACTCCATTCAAACGCTGTGGGCCTCTTGATTCTCTGTTCTCCAGATGAGAAAAGAAGCCTACCAGCCTGTCAGTCAGACTTAGACTTGGTAGCTGGCAGAAAATTTGTGGAAAAAACTTTTGTATTTGACAAAATTCGCCGTTGCTGTCTCTGAAAATCGTCAGACATTTTTCAGAACTCCCCTTCGTAGGTCCAGTTGCCATGGAATGGCCAACTTAATTAAATTGTCGAGATTCTCCTGCTCTTAGTGTAACCAAAATGGTGGCTGCGACGATGAATAATGTGCACACTAATTTTTTCCTCCAATGTTCCATTTGTTCGTTGGTCATTCGAATCATAGTGCAGGAAAATTGGGAAATGAACAGCATATCTTTATATACATATGTGCAGATTCACATAATAATTGATCATTTACTGCTTACACTGTTTGTCATAGTTGTACATATATTTAAGGATTTATAATCTTTTGTCTAGTGGTTCAGGTTTGTTTTTCTTTATTTTTTCTTTATTTAACCCTGCACTGGGCTACTCACCTCTAGGATACCAGATAATTATCTCCATCTTGTTGGACTTTGGTCGCCGGCAGAGAGCTCATCTAACAACCAATGAAGGAGCTTCCTGACGGTGACCAATAGTGTCGCTTGCACCAGCCATCTACTCATCATGCAAAACATATTTGAATACCTCAGTCCTGATATCCTATCCTTCCTTTGTACTAAAAGGTTTCTTTTTTCGCCTCCCTGGGTCTCCTGCCTTTTCTTTCTATTACGTGTTCTTTTTTCTCCACCTCATCTCCTCAGTTCCCTCCTTACACGCACAACCTAACTCAGAACGTAACCTTTCTCTTCACTGTTCATCATTGTATACAGTGTATAGAATGTGTACATCCTCAGTGTTATATACATTGTAGATGCATCGTTTGTTGACTGTTCCTATATATATAGTATATATATTCTGAAGTAAGGTAATTTGAGTTTTGATTTTTTATTTTAACATATTGTAAAAATATTATTTTGTAAAATTGAGATAATACTATGTTCATCTGTATACACTATACGTTTCCTGTTAAATTGTTGCAGCTCTTTTTCTCTGAATTGCTATTCCACAGATAGCACCTACATTGTTGTGAAATGATTCATCCTAGACAGCCATTCCATTGTTAGTACAATTCGTGTCCTGTGTTTTTGACCTGCAGAAGTTTTGAAAAGTCTTTATTTTATTTGACGTGTTTAATTCAAAGTATACCCAATACCCATGCTTGCTCAGAAATGAAAGCAATTGGTGACCCATAGCTGTCTGCTCCACTGAAGCAACATAATAAGCTGTTTTATTTAACCATTTTTTTTTCAGACCCTTTTTATAACCACTCTGCGCCAGAGACACAGAAGTGACAACTGTTAAATACGATAACACAAAGCACGATACTCTCTGAAACAAAATGACACCTGAGAAAACTACACATATTTTTTTTTAGCTGAAAATATAACATTTCTTCCCAACCAAAACTAGGCAAGGACTGGCCTAACATTAATGAATTATTTTAAGCTTTTATAACTGATAAATTAAGATTTGTAACTAATGTCTTTTTATGTAATATGGTAGGTTCAGCTTTGTAATATATCATGTTCAGATATTTGTATAATTAAATTAATCCAGTGCATGTATCCCACATATAGAATTTGTAATTGCTCTGTTTTATTATCTAGTAAACCTGGTTATATACAAAAGGGATATTTTCAGGTAAATTTCATTTTTGTTTACAGCATTTGAGCGGCTTAGATCCAAGTAATCGGGTCTACTTGTTTCTTCTTTTTTTTTTAACCATAGTGTAGTTTGTAGGTCTGCAGTTCAATATGTACAGTGTTTAGTGTTGCCCATTAAGTGTTCGAATCATCCAACTAACCCAAGCACACAAGCACATCCACCGTTGAATGACTCAAAATAAACAAAATGAAGATTTTGGAATAGCCTAATCAAAGTCCTGACTTAAATCTGATTGAGGTGCCGTGGCATGACCTTAAAAAGGCAGTTAATGTTAGAAAACTCTCCAATGTGGCTGATTTAAAACAATTCCATGTTGTGATGTGAAAGACTCATTTCAAAACAGTGATTGCAGTTGTTGCCATGGGTGGCACAACTAGCTATTACGTTTAGAGAGGCAATTACTTTTTCACATGGGTGACATAGGGTTTAATGAACTCTTTACCTTCAATAAATGAAATGACCATTTCAAAGCTGCATTTTATATTTACCAATGTTGTCTTATATTAAGATTATTGGATGATCTGAAACATTTAAATGTGACAAACATTGTATGTATCAATAAAAACTGGCGACTCCCTAACTACTAAAACCACAATTTTAGGATGCATACTGTACTTAGTAGGTAAACTACTTAAATTATTATACAAGATAATTTGGTGCAAATCCTGAATTTCTTAAGTTATATAGCCATTTTCTTCTCTCCATCCTGTTGATTTAGACTTGAGCCCAGCCTATTACATCCAGTTTATTAGAGAAATACATATTGATGCATTATACAGTTCCTTTTTTACATTGACGTGATAACCGAGTATCCCAGCAGAACCCCCCTATGTTTGCTCTCTTTCCGTCGGCGCTCCTAATTTTCTACTTATCATTTCAAACTATACTACTTCGCTGTGTACTATCATCCAACACATGATTTGTCACTTTGTAAATTTTCATACCTTCTTGCGTGAGAAAGAGATGACATTTCCCCAAGTAGGTCATGTTTTAAACAGAATGTTTAGCAAATAAATTAATATAAGGTATTGCTATGTACTGCAAAGTGAAGAGACGGAAGAAGAAAATTATATTTACACAGCTCATCTCAAAGAATTGATATAAAAGTATATTTCCCTTGGCTCTCATACCTTGTTATGCTAATGCATTTGATGAACTCTGAAAATATATTTTGTGCCATTTTTATCCTAATTTATTGGGAAGTAGAAAGAATGAGTTATCCAGTTACAAGTGATTTTGAATTGTTAGGGACTATGTGAACAATGGCTACATGATAAAATGCGCCAGATCAAATGGCACTTCAGGCAAGAATACTCTCTGCCTTACCCCCTATTGTATCCTACATCTAACCTCTCATTCATTAACAAATGCAGTACATGACCAGCAGGACAGAAATGCATTATTGCAAACAATGGCATGCAGTTTTTGCTATGGCAACGATCAAAGATATTGATTGCGGTGTAAGTATGTTGTTTGTGCTCCACTCCCTTTTTGTCTTATTGCACCCTGCTTTAATAGGTTATGGGTCACAGGGATGTATGAGCTGTCAATGCACAAACTTCTAAAGTGAGATACTGATGCGACTTGATGGGCCAACAGGACGGTCCTCCAAAAGTATAGTTGTGACGTATGCTGAAGCCCCACTGATTTTGATGCCCAGGCAAGTGCCTGGTACCAAGAGCCACATATACGTACATATACATTTTGCCATAATCATAGACAAGTTCAGAGCAATCAGAAAAAAAAACCCAGAAAAAGCGTCTAATAGTACACTAAATTACATTATTACTAATATGCACTGGACTTAAGTTGCCTATGATTAGACCCTAATATTTTCTGGTCTCCATCAGGACCAATCTGAGAATGAAAATCAGCCCTGACTATGTAAGGCCAGTGAGCAATAAATCACTGGTATGCACAACCTTTGGGATATACAAACAGCCGCTTAATACACTTTAGCACCCACTTCCTTCCTACTACAAAGTGAAATGTGGGACCACGTGTATCCATTGGTTTGCCAAGCTGAGTTACAGATGAGTGTGAGACACAAAAAAGCAGTACTGAACTGAGTCAAATTTATGTTTTCTAAGTTACCTTGCTGCGATTCCAGTGACTTTATTTAATGTATATTTCCAAGAAAAAAAATATTTGCTAAAGCTTATCTAGACTAAATAGAAAATAGAGAAAATCCTTTATGCTCTTGAGCTATAAAGAAACACAGATCCATAGATACATGCTGTGAAAAGAACCAACTGGCAAATCTAGTCTACCCTTTTTTTGAATTATTTCTTGCTTGCTATTTCATTAGTGTAGCTTTTTGCACATCTTCAGCTTACGTGAAGATTAAACAGATGTTGTTTCAATGTTCATCAATAGGATGCTATCAAACATTTATAGTGTACCTTGCTGATGCATTTAGAACATTAAATTGTTAGAGATTTTCTGGTACTATTATATCTAAGTAAATCTAATTTCAGAATGTGGACAACAGAGAGCAAATGCAATTGCTAATATCATTTTACTGATTTATTATCTTTTCAGGTTGCTGCTTTGAAATATCTACCTTCTGTTCTTCATGATGTGGAGACAGTATTTGATGCCAGGCTACTAAGGTAACTAATAAATAAATCTAAATTATTGAATATGTCCTAGAGTAGTAGAAGTATTTTCTATCCTTCTTCATTTCTTTAGCCATATTGCATTAATAAGTATTCAAAAGATCTATTGTATTCATTCATTGACAAATACCATTTAAAGATGACCTGCGTTTGTGAAAACATTTCATTAATATATATAAAAAAAACGGTTTGTTTTGCTGTGGTTAAACCATTCACATTCTGCTATGTGCCTTTTGTTTAGGTATAACAGTTCATGCACTGGGTAATGAATTCCGGTAAACTTCCTATTTTAAATCTTTGCAATTTTTTATATTTTTTATAATAGGGTTTTATATTTGCCATATACAGTATTTCCCACTGCCAATTATGGTGCACTATTAATATTTCAACAGCTGCAAAGTTTGAAAAGTGTTAAAACATATATCATATACATATCGACCATATTTAAGCTTTTAAATAATGTAAGAATTGTCTCTGTACCAGGTTGGCCCGGGAACTATATATGTTATATACCCGAAGGGTAATTGAATTGGTTATATTGATTATATATCTCATACTAAAACTCAAAAAGGTATCTTCACCAAAGAGAACGTTTGCAGGAGTGCTGAACATTTCAACTTTCTGATATCTTAATATCTTAAATGAAAATGTCATGGGCAGAACATCGTACAGCATTAGAATATGCCCAAAAAGCACAAAAATAGCCACAAATGAAAGGAACACTTTTCTGACAGCAGTTGCAGAGGGATAATATTCAGTATGGGCAAAGTATCTAAGAGTCCCGTACATCTTGCAACAAAATTAATAGAGCCCAGGTTATACGATTAAAACCATTTATTTATTTTCTTTTTATTTCTGTCACTTCATATTGCCTTTAAGTATTGAGTCTGTATAACAGAAACTTTGTTTTTGTCCTCCAACACAAATATTTATTCCCAATAAATTCTCATCTTGTAACACCAATAAAACAGGGATAATAACTTGCAAAATTGGAATGTGGATGACTACAATTTACAATTAATTTGTTCCATATAACTTACAGTATAAATCACAAGACACAGAAAATGTAATTAAAAAGTTTTAATGTGTAGGTAAAATTACATTGGAATTTTAATTGTTTATATCCATAATAGCTTAATTTATTGAAGTTGCAAAAAGATGTACTGTACTTCTATTAAGTTCACAGTGTAATATTTGTTGATGTTGATCCAAATGTATTTGAAGTATTTCCTTGGATATAGAGCTAGCTTTTTCTGCAATAGGTACTACTCAATGGAATTCTTACCGGTACTTTTTTTCTATATACCGTATTTATCGGCGTATAACACGCACTTTTATATCTAAAAAAATAAGTTTAAACCCTACCTGCGTGTTATACGCCGATAACTTTCTGTGCTGCACGATCTGCAGCCGCGTCTCCCGCACTTCCGGTTCCGGCGAGGGTGCGTGTTATACGCCAGTGCGTGTAATACGCCGGTAATCCGAACTACAGAAAGTTAAATGTGGCCTTGGATATATTTTTACAACATATTAGCCTATTTCGTATTTTTTGTTTTGGTTTTATTGAAACTTTTTGATGAGCAACTTGCACTCCTATGATTATGTAAATAATATGGATGAAAAATAATTTCATTGTATATGACTTTCAGTATTAATATATTTGATATTTTTACGTTTACGTTAAGTTTACGTTATGGATAAAAACATAACATGCCATTAGCTCCCAAGTGACACAAACACAGCACATGTGTCATTATCTCAGCAATATAATTATTACCATGTTCCTTTATTTACGATGGCTTTAATGTCTGATATTTCTTTTTTTTATCTATTATCAGCCAGCTTCTGTATGAATTCTACACGTGCATACCACCTGTAAAACTACAGCAACAAAAAGTTCAGTCAATGAATGAGATTGTTCACAGCAACTTATTTAAGAAGCAAGGTAAGATTCACGCTATATTAAGTATAACTAAAAAATAGTGAATGTCTGTAACTAGTAACTGGCAAATAGATTACACAGACATTACATTTTTTTTTCGAAGGTACCCAGTGAAGTATCATCTTGATCTTATCTTTGTAGCAATTAGCACTTCTATAACACAATGAATAACTAACAAAATGGTTAGTGAAAATTGTAAAATGACAGGGTGGCCGTGGCAGCCACCTGATAATGGAAGTAATGCCGAAGGATATCCCTGGCTCTGCGCTAGGGTTTTAATGCTTGTGTAGCATGGGGCTGAATGTGTGGCTCTGCCATCCAGTGGCCCCCTGTGCCAGATGGCCAGTCCCGGCCTGCTGTCATAGGATGGCACCTTTGCCACAAGTCTGCCCTGGTCAACTGTAAGTGCTATTATTGTGAAGTGGAAGCATCTAGATGTAACAACTGAGCCACAAAGCGGTAGACAGAGAGGGACTCTATCTGGAGCAGTGGAAATGTGTTCTGTGGAGTGATGAATCATTCTTCACTATCTGGAAGTCCAATGGACAAATCTGGGCTTGGTGGGTGTCAGGAGAACACTACCTATCTGAATGGCTTGGACAGAGCCCTAACCTTAATCCCATAAGACACCTTTGGGATGAATTGAAAAGTCGATTGTGAGCCAGGTGTTCTCATCCTACATCATTGCCTTTTTGACTGAATGGGCACAAATTCCCTACAGACAGACACAAAAAATGTGGAAAGCCTTTTCAGAAGAGTGGAGGCTTTTAAAGCTGCAAAAGGGGGCCAACCCCATATTAATGCCATGGCTTTGGAATTGGATGTCCAACAAGCTCATATAGGTTTAATGGTCAGATGTCCACATATAGATATTGGTCATATTTGGTCATATAGTATAAGCTGCATTTACCCTACATAAAATATATAACATGGACCAACTATAATATTAATGAGGCCCTGGACAAGCCGGTGTTTGTGAGCATCACTGCACTGGCATGGCTACAGGGGTCGCAGTGGTCACAACTGTGACGGGATGTCTAATTGTGTTTGTGTGTGAGCATGCATGTGTAATTGTGTGTGTGAGAGCATGGATGTGTAATTGTGTGTGAGTGAATGTATGTCTAGGTGTGTGTTTGTATGTAAGTGAGTGTATGTGTGTGAGTATGATGAAGTGTGTGTAATTTGTATAAGTGTGTTTGCATCTTCTAACTATCCATCTATATGATTTCTGTATATAAATAAGAGAGTTGAGGAAAGATAGCAAATGTCAGCTCAGGCAGGGTATTAACTAAAGTATTTAAACATCTGTTTCAACTTATGCTAGAAAACAATTTCTCCATCGCATACTGGAATCACAAGTGATACATTATGGGTGGGCACAGGTGCAAGGTGTCTTAGATATGTCTAAAATAATTATCAGGCTTTAATACTTTGTTTTGGCAAAACTATGAGGCACCTGCCACATAATGGAACTGTAAAAGAACAAGAAAAATACCAAGCACGCATATCGGGGCTAAAAAAACCCACAAATCAATGAAGACATTTGCTGGGATGAAGATAATGGCACTACATTTTCTTTTTGTTGCAAAAAAACCCAAACACCTTTTCTATTTTGTATTTAAATGCATTGAGTGGCATTATATGATTTTGATATGCATAAGACATTTATTGTAATTTTTTTGTATATGTTTTTAAATACTTTTTGCATCATACTAGCTAAAATTATATATAATTTAACTTATCACAGCTGCTTGAAAGTGACCATAGATCAAGCTGGTTGTGCTTGCCCCACAGGATGAAGATTGCCAGTCCTATATACTTTTATTATCAGGTGAAAAATATATTAAAAATGTATATGGCATTTTTTTATTCACTGCATGTTCATTTTAATACATAATATATAACTTTTAGTTTCTTTCTTAGCTCTTATAAACCACATAGTGACTTTAAAGATCTGGAAGGTTTCTTAAATTTATGTTCAAGTCAGTGCTTCTCCCAGAAGCAAAAATGTGTAAGAACATTGCTAAAAAGCTTTTGCAAAACAATGCATTTTAAAAATGTTGAATCAATGTAAATTGCTTTCGTTAATACAAAAAGTCAAACCAGTCAGATTTAAACATAATTCCCTTAAATCTTAAAGATAAGCGTTGAAGTAGAAATAAAAGAAGAGGCTCACAGTTTTAACCTGCATTATAGTCCAGAATGCACCATAGTCCACTGGCTTCCAAGAATGCTTTAAAATAGCACAAATTATAATCAAGCATTGTTTTTATCCCAGCTTTATCAGTAAAAATGCAAACCCATCAAGTTTTTTATAAAATGAACATGCAGATGTATACAATTATATACATCTCTTAAGAACGGTGATTTGAAATATTCAAATATTTTTAAGTAACAGACGTGTAATTAAATCAGGATACCATTAAAAAACTGTACCTCTATATTAGCACAGCTTAGAAAAGTACTGTGCAGATGTAAACAGCATTAAAGTGTCCTGCGTCCTCATTTGACGGAATATGATATAATGCCTTGTAATGCATCCAGTGGAGACTATGCTGGCTTGACTGCCGCCCCCTGTATATGTGCCGCCTTAGGTGTAGGCCAGAGCACGTCCCTGGATGTTCTGAAGTGTTAAACAGTGGACATGGTTGCTGTGTATTAGCATATCGCTGTATCTGATCAGACCTCACCTAGAGTCGTGTGTACAGCTCTGGAGACCCAATCTTCAAAACGATCTTGGCATTCTGGAGAGAGTTCAGAGACATGCTACCAAAATGATGAATGGTCTGCAGGGTAAAAAGTACCAGGAAAGACTAAAGGAACTCAATATGTATAACTTGGAAAAAAGGTAAACAGAGGATGTGATAGACACATTTAAATACATAAAGGGCTTTTATTAAGCAGAGGAGGAAGATTTGTTTTGAAGGAGGAGAAATGTTAGAACAAGCGATAATAATTTAAATATAGAGGGTCAGAGGCTTAGATGTAATGTAAGGAAATTTTACTTTACTGAGAGGCAGCGGCGGATCCAGAGCCTGACCTCGGGAGGGGCACTCACACACAGCTCCACTTCTTTTGTTGCTTCTTGTTCTTGTGTCTTCTTTCTTTGTCTGCTTAGGTAACAGGCATACACACTGGTGAGATATGTTTACACACATTCTCACATTTACACAGACTTATACACACATTTACACACACTTATTCATACATATCCATACTCACACTTACAAACTTACACAGTCGTTCCCACATACCACATCTGTGTTTGTATGTAAAGAGGCTCAATTAATTTCTCAGTGGCATAGGCTCATGGTTACAGTAAGCCCATATAAAAGTACATAACCTTTGCAAAACTGCTAAAAATATCTCCATACAGATTTTTCAATCTATACCAGCGATGGCGAAGCTATGGCACGCAAAGTCTTCTTTGTGGCACGCAGCTGGCCTTTGGGGTGAGTGGGAGGAGAGATAGGAGCGCCCTTCTGTTTCCTCCCCTCCTTGCCGCCACCTGCCTCGGTGCTGCCTTGACTGCAGCAGTAGGAACACGAGGCCTCTATCTTGGTCGCAGTGCCGGCATTTCATGCTGAGTGCTGGACTATGACATTCTATTCCGGTGCTCAGCAGTGAAGCAGCGAGCACAACGGCACATCAGTGAGACCGAGGCCTTGTGCTCTTACCGCAGGACTTCAGTAGGGTAAGTGAACTATAAAGTAAGGGGGAAGGGGGGTATATAGTGAGAAGGGGGGGATAGATAGTGATAAGGGGTGATATTAAAAATATTAAAATAAAGAGTGAGAATGAGTAAGAGGATGAATAATGTGTGGATTAATTGTGTGAATGAGAGATAATGATTTAATGTCTGGATGAATTGGGAAAATGAGTAAGAGAATGAATTCATGTGTGAATTAATTGTGTGAAGGATTGAGAGAATGAATTAATTAATGTGTGGATGAATTGCTTGAATTATTTTTGAAAATGCATTTATGGATATGTGTAAATGATTTGTGTGAATGAGTGAGAGAATTAATGATTGTGTGAATGAGTGAGATAATTATTGTGTGAATGAAAGAGTGAGTGACTCCATTTATTTTTGTTATACACTGATATATTTTAGTGCAAATACTAATGTTTAGTAAAATCATTTGAGGAAATAGACCCTATTTCCATGTGTTTTTCTTCTTGGGCAGATAGATGTGCCAAATAGTTATTATTTTCTGACACGTTCTATGTTCTATGCTTAAAAAACAAACATAATTTATATAGGCAAATTGATGCACACTGTTTGCCATTACGGATCTATACAGAAGTTACCCATACTAAAAAGAGGAGTGCTTGCCAAATAATTAATTTGATTGAATGAACTAATTTACAATTATTTAATTTAAAGTTACTGCATAGATATTTCACATTGAATTCAGAACTTTTATACTATAAGTTACTTGTAATAAATATTAACATCTATGCAGTCATCATAGCTATAGAAACATAGAATTTGTGCTGTCCAGCCAATCTATATCCCAACCATCCAACAGGGCAATCCCAATTTGCAGACACTGTTTCAACAAGCAGAGCAACTGTTGTAAAAGTTCATGAATAATCCTCAATCTTTAACATAAAGACACAACTTACACTTGGTTGTGTGTTAAAAACAAAGAAGCACAAAATAAATAGATGGTTAATGCAGATAATATAGAAACACCATAAAAATCTATCTCTACTGGAATTAGATAAACTGATAATTAGATAGTATAGTAATGTAGTAACTGTGAAGTTTAAACAGAGACATAATACAAAAACAAAATTAGAAAAATGTCATCCAGTGTGGAATGCTATATTGTCCATCTCCAATGTGAAGAATGCAGAACTGGCAAAAAATTCAATTCTAAGAAATGAAATATGGACCAAACACTTGTTTACTGGTAAAAATAAAATAACTGGCAGCTACACAATCTTTTCCTGTCATGTATGCAACTTCTGTAGTATGATAAAACAGGTCAGCAATCTTTTGTAAAGCATTCTGATTGCTAGCAGTATGTGGTTTAATGTGTAATTATAATTTTATGTTCAAATTAATCTACTAGAATATAGTTATGCATTATAGGGTACCCTAAAATATTGTCATCATTGCTTTTTTGGAGAAATCAAAAACATTTGCCAAATAAGCTACACATTTACAAAGCGTCTTTTGATATTTAAAGCTTGCAAAAAATGTCCACTGACACAAAGTGGTAATGCATGTGCTTTTTATTAAACAGATATTCAGGTTACATTTATTATGTGTGTCAATACCACTCCATTATATATTGCTGCTGGTTTGTTCCTATAAAAGCCAATATTCTAATGTAATAGCGTATTGGCTCGATTATAGGCCGCACCTGATTATAGGCCGCACCCTTATAGTTTGGTGCTATTTTAAAGAAAAATGTATACACATGAGTGGAATAACAAAATAGTATTTTATCTAATGAACAGGAATACATGTATCTTAACATTTTTGGTATCTATTATACAGTTAGTCAGCATATGTTTTATACAAACAGAAAACCAATAGCCATTTTAAGGTCCCCCTTAATTCATAATGCACCTTACTCTGCCCCCCAGATATGCCACTCGGCTCCCCAGATATGCTTTATGCCCTCCCCAGATATGACAGTCTGCCTCCACAGATATACCACTCTGCCACCTGGTATGCTTTATGCCCCCCAGATATTCCACTCTGCCTCCACAGATATGCCACTCTGACCCCCAGATATACCACTCTGTCCCTCTGTCCTCAGATATGCCACTCTGCTCCCCTGATATGCCACTCTGCCTCCTGAAATTTTTATGCCCCCCAGATATGCCACTCTGCCTATAAGCCTATAATTGGGCAAATATGGTATCCTAAAATATCCTAAAGTTTGGAAGCTGTTTGGAGTGCTAGGATTCCTTTTCTTTGTAAGTGTGGACTAGATGCAAATGTAGAGTCAAATCTGGGGTAGGGCGTTCCAAAGAATAGGGGAGCCCTTGAGAAATGTTATATGTGTGCATTAGACATAGAAATGAAAGCAGAGAATCATCAGATGAGTGGAGGAACTAGGTAGGCGTGTAATTGGTGAGGTAGATGTAGGTAGGGGAACTGTTATGAAGTGCTTCATAACAGAGAGGCGATAGTGTCAGTTTTAAATTAAATATTGAAGTGTACAAGCATTGTGGGTCAAGGTGAGTATGAGGGAGACCAACTAAAACTGAGATGAGTAATCAAGATGGACATGATGAGTGTGTAAACAAGATATTTAGTTGTGTCTTGTGTTAGGAAGGAGAAAATAGAACAGTTGTTTTCAGATGTAGGCAGAATTTTTTTTTCTGGAACAAAGTGAATGTTAGGTCAAATAGGTCAAAGTCAGTTACTACAAGGAGGCAGCGAGCTCTGTGGGGTAGGGTGACCACTTTGGCCATGTTTTCCAGGACACGATTACGTTTTTCATATTGATGATCAGTACAGGTAAAGTGCTGCCCTGCATCCTAGTGGGATGTTTAGACTCATGGAAAGGAACCAATTATTCAGTTATACATCCATCCCCCATGCTGCAAGCGAACATGTTATCTGGGCTGGTCAACAATATGTAAAAATTATATGTCTTGGAAAATATGGCTGATGTGTGATAGGGATGATGGTTACACCATTTTAGGGAATCTTTCAACAGAATGTTAGCTAATATTGAAGACATCCGGTTGGAAACAGAATTGAGACAGTTAGTGATACAATCACAGTGGAAAGGAGAAAGATTGTGGGAATGGAGCCATGAGAAAGCACAGCGGTGACGCATTACAACTTCAGATTTTTACACATGTCAAACTAAACCTGAAACATTTGTGTTCATTTATGTTGTTCCACCTACTCTGCCAAATTTAAAGCTTTTGTACCTAAATACAGCATAAGAAACATCAGTGCTAATGCTGTTGAATGTCCAAAACCCAGAATTTGTGGGATATTTTGCCTCATTCATATTGTATAGTACATGTTTTAATTATTGTATAACAAAGGCAGGCACTGAAAGATTGTTGCCACAGAAACTAGAAAAGCTTATTAAAATGTTATTATGTGTTCAAAGGGAGTAATAAAATGGCAGGTTTCCTAAGGTTTATATTCTCAATGTGCTAGAGATATCAGTTAATGTTTTTTCTAACAGGAACAGCACCTTTAAAATGTATAAAAAGGAAGCTATGAAAATATAGTTTAAATTTATTTTTTGCATAATGAATGTGTATTAAATAAGACGTTATGCAAGATAATTATGTAGTTATTTTATCAACTAAATTCATAAACAGAAAATACTAAAACTCAATAAACCTGACATTATAAAATAAATTGTTAGGGAATAATAAATCTGCCAATGTCAGTAAATTAGGATCTACTGTATGAATGTACACATATATGCAAATAAATAAATAAATAAAATAAATCATACAAACCTTTTACTTTTTGGATAAGAAACACTTAAGGTCTACCCCAAAAATACATTGCAGAATGAACTGTTCTTTTCTTACCTTAGGATAAATAGGCATAATCTGTCTAAGCATAACATTTAAAAATAAAATGTAAAGATTATTCAATAATACTTTGAATGTCACATTTAAATACCCTCAGTGAGACAGTTCGAGACTTTTTTTTACTGTAAGTAAAGCAATCACTATTCTGTATCTTCATAACATTGATGTCACTCCCTTTTGATTATGTAGATTAGAATAATGCTTTGTTTAACAGCACAGTCCTTTCAAAGAAGACTCTTCTCATGAAACTAAACAAGTCCTATAAGTTAGTTTACAGTCTTATAAATCTCTTCACAGAACAAGATCTTGTTAGGCAGCTATAACTGGTGAATACTATGCAGTATTACAAATGTATTAAAATCATACCAATGCAGGAAGAAGACATAATGCTATATTGTAGTTAAAAAAATAGCTAGGCATTAAGATCTTTCATAGCTAGATGACCTAAATTTCACGAAAGATAGATTTACATTGAGAGTGTCTATATAGACAACTGAACAAATTATTTGCAGACCGGGTAAAATCTGATACAGTGTATATGTTAATGAATGGAGTCTGTAAGTCATGCCCTTTTATCTTCCGCAGCACCCCTAAATTAGAGCCGCTATCACACTGGCCTGTCCCATATGTCGAACATTTAAATTTTAGACAGATTGCCAATCTGAGAAAGAACTTACATTAAATGTGACCTGTTGTTCACATACCAGTTAAATGCCTTTGTCTTGTACAGCAGTAATAAGATACTATATTTATATATTTGAAGAACAACATTAGGTGGTTTTAATGTTGAAACTGAACATGGAACTTGACCCACTAGTTTCAGTAGTTCTTAAAACATTTCTTATTAAAGTGTGAGGGCTTCTGCCCACCTTAAGAAGTTTTTCATGCTTAACTAAAAGTAAGACTGTAATTGCTTAAAGGAGTGATGTGGTAGGTTAAAAATAAACAGCAAATAATAGTGATGTTCCAGGTATTGAAGAAAAAAATATAAAATACTTTATAGTTTATTTAAAATAATAATTATAAAAACAACTTTGCTTTTACTCCTAGAATGTCGTGACATTTTGCTTCCCATGATAACCAAAGAACTTAAAGGATGGTTTGAACAGGACTTACCCCAACTCAGAGAGAAGAAGTACTGTGTGGATTTACTGAACAGTATTCTTGAGGTTCTCAGTTGCCAAGATCCAGTAAGTATAATTAGTATTTTTTACAAAAATGTTATAATATCTAATAACTGATTTATCTCCAGAAGGTCCCTCTGAGGCCAATTATAATAAGTAGCAGTCAATGTGTTTATCAACTAGATTGGGCTATGATAATTCTTGCATGAAACAGGTGGCTACCGAGATCCCTGGCTGTCGCCGCTGCCTTGAAGGGTGAGCTGGCAACAGGTGGGTAGCCAATATGGTTCTCTGTAGTAAAGTGTGCTACTCTGGGGAAAGTCTCTGAAAGAATTCTACCACCCGTAACAATTTGGGGGAAAACATGGCGGTTTGAACGAGAAAATGGAGACTCTAGGTCAGTGATGGCGAACGTTTTTGGGCCTGAGTGCCCATTTTTGTGCATCAAAACAAGTTGCAGACCTCAAAGTGCCAACACTGCATATTAAACATGGAGAGGACGTTTTTTCGGTACAAAATGACTATACACAACAGTATGCATCAATATAACATATTAATAGAAAGAGATTATTTTAGGAAAGGCAGTGGGACCCAGGACACCAATCCACACATATATACTAATCCACACATATACACCAAACCACACATATACACCAAACCACACATATAC
>VKOC01015764.1:0-33858 GCA_009364415.1 Spea multiplicata | reverse complement strand
TGTGTCTCTACTGTGTGTGTGTGTGTCTTACTGTGTGTGTGTGTATCTTACTGTGTCTGTGTGTGTCTCACTGTGTCTGTGTGTGTCTTACTGTGTCTGTGTGTGTCTTACTGTGTCTGTGTGTGTCTTACTGCGTGTGTCTTACTGTGTTCATAGCTTATTCAGTTATTGTAATAAATATTTTAGCCCATTTTTTAGCTCAAAATATTTTTTCCTTTTTTTCTCCTCTAAAATCTAGGTGCGTCTTATCAGCAGGTGCGTCTTATAGAGCGAAAAATACGGTATGCACTCCGAAGCCTTGTTCATTTTGTTCACTTCTGTGCTGTGCTAATAGTTATTCAGGCCTTACTTATTCAAGCACCTCTACCAATGACGTAGGCTTGAATAACTTTATTAAACAGCACATAAGTTAACAAAATGGACAAGGCTTCGGAGTTTGTAGTTTGTAGAGGTCTGGCCCTCTAAAACCATTCCAATTTCTCATGTGGCCCCATGGGAAAATTAATTGCCCACCCCTGTTCCTAAAAGACTTAATAAGCCTGGCTATGATGTCAGAACATGACTTACCAAGCCAATTTGTCCATTTGGCTCAATAGGATAGGCAAAAATGATGTATTTATTTATAAACACTTTTTCTCATCTACCTAATATTCTAAACTCTTAGAAAAGAAGGTCCTCAGGGAAGCACATTTAACTTGGAGATTTGGACTGCCTTAGCTGGATTTAATGCCTCATGTATTTATGTCTTCTCACACCTCAGTTCGACATAACATCAGAAAACTTTACCTAAGGGGTTGTGAAACTTATGTGACTATGCTGCAATGCATCTTTGGGCTAGCCATCCCTAATGAGGGACACTTGAGAGATTTGTGCTCAGTAGACATGCTGTTGTCAGGTGTTTAATTCATTTTTGGGATATATTAGTGATAGGACTTATCTATAGAGAGGTATCATGGTAAGAAGTTGAACATTGCATGACCCCATGTGAGACTTATTCCTCACTCTATGACAAGCTCTGTTTGGTGTTGTCACTAGTCCTGTGCCCCTATGTTTGTTCCCTATTTCTGTTTTGCTTCTGCCTGTGTCCTCTCCTGTTTTAGCTGATCTTTGTCTTGCAAGATCACAACCTGGATTTGCCTGCAGCACCTCCTGTGCATTCCCATAATGGCAAATGGCTCCCTGTCACCAAATTTCTGCCAAATACATTCTTTATCCTAACAATAGGCCCTAGTGGCCCTGATGGTTGCGGGGTAAAAACATGTATTATCCTTTGTAGACTGTTTGCATGTTTCATGCAAAACAATAATCTTTTTGAGTCCTCAGCCGCTCATCACTTACTAAATATATTGCATTTTTTGCATTTTTGACATCTCGAATAGCTAATGGGTTCTGCACTTCACTGAAAAAGGTTTACTCTACATCACATGCATTCAAGATTAAAAGCATTTTGATCTTACACGAGTAATTGGTTCTCCACTGAAACCTAACAGTCATAGTGCAGTAATAATAAAGAACAAAGTGCTTTCCATGTTCTATATTCCTTGGTTCTTATCTAAGAGGTGATTATGTACAGTAGCCTGTCCTGGCAGTAATTGCTAATGTGTTGAAGAAAGGTGACAAAAGTATCGGCTGATTATTTGTTATCATTGTTTGTACCGAGCAGGGTGCTAATAATCTTCCAACACCTCTACTGTTCAACTTCTTGACTCTCAAGTTATTTTTAGAGATCCCAAATAACAGATAGAATGAGGTACAATATTACTTAGTATTATTTATTGATTTAAATAGAGCCATCGTATTAAGCTGGGCGCCATCGTATTAAGCTGGGCTGCACATAAGTAGTGCATCATATAATAATGTTGACTTAAAGAAACAAAAGATAAGAAGATAGAATATGATATTGAATCCATACTTGACATGTCCATGTGCACTTACCCACCAGAGGGACATCTGGATATTTAAGGAATTTACCAAAAAATGGGATAGAGTGAAAGAAAAAAATACCTTGTGCTCTATACTATACACTCATAATTGACACGTAAACTCAATAATTAGGAGGGGTTTCCACATAATTTTCACATAGTATATATAATAATAATAATAATGTCTTATACAATAAATCATAACAAAATTGTTTTCCAATTTTATTTTTGTGAAGTTGAGTTGTGCTTCATTGAGATCTTACACATGTCCTTGTGATGATTCTGTCCACAGTTATACTCTCCTGCCGTGCAGATCTTTCTGTGAGGCTGCGCAAGAAGGTTGTGAACCAGTGCTTGAGATGGTGAATTCTTCCTGGCCAGAGTTCCTGAGATGCTCCCAGTTTCGGAACAAAACAGACAATAACAACACAAGCAGAGTGTGTTATTCTCCGCAACAAGAGAAAGGAAAGCAATGTATGCAATATATACCTTTTAATTACTAAAATAATGGATTACGTTGCAATAAGTAAATCTAATGGCTACCCGCTGTTCCAACTTCCTTGAAACACTGAGCCTTATAGTAGTAGTAGCGGCATAGGCCTGCGTAGCGCGGTGAATGTGTATGACCTTTTAATTAAGTAGCAAAAGATGTTACATAAGATTTCCATAAGATTTCTAGATTGGATTCCCATGCTAATAATATAATGGTTATATTTTGGAGCTTTCAGTTACCAGGTTTTTATAGGCCTTTTGGCAGCCTCGGAATATATATAAAAAAAAGGATATGTGTTAACCTTTAGGTCAAGCATTTTCTTGAAATAATATAGATAACGTTTTCAGTATTTTAGGAATGCTGTGGTCACCCTTCCCATGACCTAAGAAAATTAGTAGGGGGCTACCATAATAATTTATGTTGTTAAGTTAATTGAGCGAACATAACCTCACCATGACATTTGAGAAGACTAACAAGCCTTCTACCACTGTCCTTCACTATAGGAGCTCTCAAAATGCACTTGATACACTCCTCTCTATAGATGGAGTCGAATATAGGCTTCTGCCTAACACATCTAGAAAAATGGGGGTGCTGGCAGAGGCCAGAGAATCAATTAAGGGTTGTGCTTACTAACTGTGGTCTACAAATTCGAGTGCTTGAGATGCCTCCTCCTGAGTGCACATATTTTGTGTATTCTTCTGTTAGCGTGTTCTTCCCATGTAAATGTGACATGATTTCCATCAACATTACACAGGCAGTTAATCAGAGAAAGAAATCAGAGAAAAAGACAATGTATCTTATTTGTGAAATTCAGGTAAGTGGATCACATAGAAACAGTTTGTACTATCCTTCAACCCACTGATGTATATAGGTGGTTACTCTTTTTTTAATTTGGAAAATGCAAAAAACGGTTCTTTGTGAAGTTCAGTGTAAAAATATTTATTCTCATTTTCAATCTATGACATAGAAAGCTTAAAATTCAAGTACGGTCAAACACCATTAGCTTTTACTGCCAAAGTGTTCTTTTGACCTTTTTGAACTGTAAATCCATGTCGGCATTAAGTAAAGATAACACACATTAATTAACAGTAAATAAATGATCATACGGTACTTAACTTGTTTTTGAATTGGCTAAACTGTATGTTTTTCTATGTTTTTAGATTTGCTCAAAAACCCTATTGCTCTTCAGAAGGCTACAAATTATCTTTTTTCCCTAATAAACAAAATCTTACCTAGCCAGTGAGAGCTAAAAACGTGTTGTTATCGTACCGATTTGATATATTTTTTTGATTGATACAATTTTCTTGACTAGAATTATAGATGGAAATGGTAGTATTAGTGCCTCTGTTTTAGTGTTATGCTTTACAATGGTTTAAAGGTCTAAATGAAATCCTAGCCGGGCCAATGTTTGGAAAATTTGACTAGCCTTTGCAGATAAAGTTGAGTCTTAATGGAATTGACTGTTTGAAAAGTTGTGAGGAATATTTGCTCTGTATTGTAAAACAGGTTTTGGAACCTCTTCTTATGAAAGGTTAGGCTGATCTTCTGCTTTTACTTACCAACAGTGTAAAAAAAACCAATGTGGTTCCCAAATACTTGCATATACTTTTACAATGCGTAGAGTTAGATAAAATAATTTCAGTGCTTGTACTGAAGTCTTGCACCATAAACACAAAATAATGTACGTAACATAATATAATCTTATATTGTAGCATTCTCACCGGCTTACTGACCTACTTGTGTGTATTTAACACTTTTGTACTTAAATGCAGCATTAGACATGCCATGTCTTCTACTGTTGGATCTCTAAAACTTTCCCATAAGTAATTGTTAAGTATTGTTAAATTAGTATTTGATTTTGAATGTTTGAACGGAAAGACATGGTAGACAGATGGCTTGACTCATGCCAAAATGTCTAAATGGGAGATGTGTGTCTCTTTAACTGCTGGTTCAGAGGTTTGATCTTCTAATAATTTCATTAATGCGTCTATGAAATGCCTCCACCATCAGCTATTGAGCAGCTGCCATGGCAAGAAAAAAAACTTCTCCTTTAAAAATGTCGGCAAAGAAATAATCTTATATTTGTTTTATCTGTTTTTTTGTATTTCCCAAAATTTGTTTTATGGCATAGTTGTAAACAAAAGAAAGCATAAAAACAATAATTAACAAAATAAAAGAAGAAGAACTACTCAGAACACGTAGTAAAATAAATGTATATCTAAGTATGTTTTTATTTTAAATAGCACTTCGTTTCACTTTGGACTTCTCCCAGGGGCATTTTATGTTGGTTTGTCTTCTCTGAAAACATTCTTGCCATAGACCCTTTTGAATGCTATAAAGTACCAAAGAAAATCAAGCTATGATAAATGCCCTTGGGTTTTTTTTTTGGGGGGGGGGGGGTTGTAACTAAGGTCCTCAATTATGTGTAATGGACAAAAGCCAACAGAAGAATAAAATGTTTTTTAAATTATTGCATATGAACAAATATAGTGGTTTGTGTGCAGTTGTATTAAATCAGCGGAACATGGCATACTTCCAGATCTTATACATTAAAACATTAGTATTTAGTTAAGGGTCTATACATACGTTGTGAAGGGAAGTTTCACGTTTATTGCTATGAAACACAATTATTTGTAGAAGAAGTAATAATTGAGTTAAAGGAATAGTACTGGTTTCCTGGAATTCTATTATTTATTATTATTAACAGTCAAGTAGGTGCAGTTGAATATCAAATCAAACTATTTTAAATATGCAGTCATATTTAGTGTAACAAAGCCTTAAAACAATCTAAAATCTACAACATAAGTGTCATAGATTGATAACATTTAGCAGGATTATGTTCATTATTGTGCATGAGCTATATTTAAATATAATGTTATTATAATA
Organism: Spea multiplicata; assembly: GCA_009364415.1. Taxonomy (NCBI): domain Eukaryota; kingdom Metazoa; phylum Chordata; class Amphibia; order Anura; family Pelobatidae; genus Spea; species Spea multiplicata. Next base: position 28,557 of record VKOC01015764.1, on the reverse strand, counting down.
CCTTTTGTCAACATAAACATAATATTTAGGAACCTAGATTTTAAAAGTTTCTGCAAAGTATTTTAAATAAATAGAATAACGTGGATCTAAGTCAATGGCAAGATTGAATGGAAAAAATTCCAAATGTTATCAATGAATAAAATATAGGAGGACACAGCTTGTAGTAAATATTATATAAATGAATATATTTACCTAACGATGATCTATACTGTCATTTATAACACGCTTGGACTGGGTGCTTGTGTTATAAGTCAACCAGATATAAATGGTTGTCATATATATATATATATTATATATATATATATATATATATATATAGAATGTAACACATGCAATTCACACTCCTTTATATCCAAATGTGTTTTGTGGTTTTGTGTGTTGGTGTATGTGGGACAGGTACCTGCAGGTTGACAGATTAGAAGTTAACGGATAACTTTAATTTATTAAGTTATCTTATTAAGGCTAATGACGGATCTAGCTGAGCGTAAACCAAAGACGATACAGCTGGTCATTTCCCCAGAAATGCTGTGGCTGCCAGATCATACAATGGTTTGCAACTTTTTGTAGTGTTAGCATATTATTGGGACTTGAGTGCTTTGTTGGACAATACGCCAAGATTCCCTAATAACGCAGTATATCTCCAGTCCCTGATATTACTCTGCATTATGGAGGGCCAGAACAAGCCCATTTTACAGGGGAAGCTTAATGGGATTAGCACTTTATATTGAAAAGTGATATCTGGAAGTTGAATTGTTCAGTTCTCCTTCAAACTCCTACAACTTCCTGAGTTGATGATTATTATGCAGCTTTCAGCTATTTTGGGTGTCGCATGGTGAACTCATGCTGCGAGATACTATTATACATTTAATTAAGCAAAATATGAAATAAAACAAAAAAATAGTTTCCAGTTTGCAAAATGCCTTGAAACCACATTAAAAAAAGTCTGATAAATTAAAGTGTATAAAATACTGATATATCTAATACCAATAACAAGTCTTATATAAAACTCTAATAACAAAATAACACTTGTCATCAGTGATAAATGCAGGGAAATCATTATGAGAACATTTTAGGATAGTCTGGGTAACACTTTGCACTTTATGTTAGATACAGATCACTGACTGCACCATTAAACTCTTTCATGACAAAGTAGTTTCCCATAAGTACTTCTTGGTAAGAAAAATACATAAAAGGAACTTTAAAAAATAAGTATTGGAACATTTTGTGCTGAAACAAGGCAGTAAATAGAAAATGTGCTAAAAAAGCCAGGAGTGTTTAGTCTCTGGTTTCTGGGTAAAGAAACACCGTACATCACTGGTCTCACACATTGTGTATTGTTAACATTTTTTGGGTAACATTTGGAGTACGTAGACAGTTGTATTCATTTGTGGATTAATGGTAACTGACCCAATCTCGATAGTTAATTTAACTGTAAAAATTATCTGGTAGCTTATGTAATACAGAGAAATGTTTCAAGCAGTGTTCTTTCACAGAGTAATTTTAGGTAACACAGCTATCTTAGTAAATAGCGATAAAGGGCTCCTTGTACACAAAAAGTGGCTGAGGATGGCAGAAATCTGCACCTTTAAATCAACTCTTTAAATACCTTAAAAAAAAAACTAATTTCTGCACAATTGTTTGAATGACTTGCATTAAGTAAGTTGTGACATTGACGCCTCATGTATGTCATTACATATAATGTTTCTGAAATTGACTTACATAAGTGAGTGTTGGTAGTGTCCGTCTGCTTACGCAGGGGCCTTCATGCATGTTGGAGTTGCTGTGGAATGTTGAGGCTTCTACAATAACTCCTTCTAGAATCCTGCCCCAGCCCTGTTGGCACAAACAATTTTAAATATGCAGTCATATTTACTAGGGCTGCAACAACTAATCGATAAAATCGATAATCGTTGGCAATGAATTTCATTATCGATTAGTTGAATAGGTTTTTGTCGATTATAAAATGGGGGCAGTGACTGCAGGGAGGAAGAAAGGGCGGGGCCAGATGGACGACTGGCTCCGCCCATTTCCTTAGCATCGACATGACTGTGACACTCATCTAACTGTGAGTATAAACTTTATATTTGGGCTGCTGAAAGTTAGGGGAGGTTAGGGTTAATTTAAGGGCAGTTATAGTTAATGGGGTGTTTAGGGTTAACTTAGGGGCAATTATAGTTAATAGGGTTTTTAGGGTTAATTTAGGGGCAGTTATAGTTAATTGGGTGTTTAGGGTTAACTTAGGGGCAGTTATAGTTAATGGGGTGTTTAGGGTTAATTTAGGGGCAGTTATAGTTAATGGGGTGCTTAGGGTTAATTTAGGAGCAGTTATATTTAATGGGTTAAGGGCACTTGTGGTTGATGGGGTCTTCCGGGTTAATTTGGGGCAGTTGTGGTTAAAGGGTTAAAAGGCATTTCTGGAGGCAGAGTGGCATTAAGGGGGTTAAAAGGCATATCATAGAGCACTCTGCCTACATAAATGCCTTATACCCCCCATTTAACACCCCCCCAAAAAAAACTTACCGGTGCTTCTGAGTCCCCGGTGTGTAGCCGGGCAGCGTGTAGACGTCTACGTGATTCGCGTAAGCAACTTCTGCTGCAGCCGGAAGGAGGTGCGGTTAGCAGCGGGGCGCAGACAACCCCCGCTTCTAACCGCACCTCCTTCCGGCTGCAGCGGAAGTTGTCTACACGAATCTACACGCTGCCCCGGCTACACACCGGGCACTCAGAAGCACTAGTAAGTTGGGGGGGGGGCAGGAGGATCCAGGTCCCCTGCTGCGCTGCGGGGGATCTGGATCTTAGTCTCATAATCAGACGTATGTGAGGTCTTATTATAAGACGACCCTGATTATAAGACGAGCGGTCTTAACCTTGTCTTAAAATCAAGCAAATATGGTATATGTACATTGGTTTGCGTCGAGAAGACGTGCATTAATATTAGAAAAAAAGTCATATTGCAAACATATAGTTTGACAGCGGATAAAAAACATATGGCCCATCTAGTCTGACAGTTTTTCCTGATGCAAAGATGATATATTTAACCACTTCATTGTGCTATAGATGAACATGCATGTCCACAAAGTTGTGTCTTAGGACGTACCTGTGCGTTATGCGTTTTTCACAGCAGCAGAGACATTTCCTGTCACTGCAAGACTCCCCCCACCACCGTCAGTAGAAGCCAGTATCATAAGCTTCCTGACGGTCAATTGCGTGTAACGGAGCTGGGTGTTGCATAAGTGTTACTCTGCATTCCCTTTCGGTATGTGTCACTGCTGACACTCACAGGAACCTCTTTGGAGGAGAGAAAATATTCGTATCTCTGATTGCTCCACCTGCTGGGTGATTTCAGGCATTGCGATCAGCAATGCAAGGCTATAGAGCCCTGATTGTTGATTACAATGTGACCAGTGTAGGGGAGATTGACAGAAAGAGAATTAGAAGCAACATTTCTCCCTCTTTTCACAAAGAAAATTGTATACATTAAATAAATATACAATACAGTGAGCTCAGTGATGTCATTGTGACATCATTGGCAAACATAAGATGTATGACAGATCCCTAAAATGATCTCTATCCATATTGCACTAATAACAGTACAAAAAAAATAAAATAAACAATATTAAAAAGTCCTGGGATCCCATTACCCAAGCATTGCATGTAAAAAATATAACTAACCCCCCCCCCTCCCTCCGTTCACTACCCCCAAACCCCCTAAGCCAGAATTGTTCAACATACTACCTTACTACTTAAGGGCTAGATGTTACCCTCTAGAACAAAATAAAATATATGGGATAAAAAATTCTAAGCAAAATTGCAAAAAATAAAAATGACTATAGGTTTTTACATACTGGCACTGACAATTATCATTTACCATGTGTTTCTATGTTTCTAAATGAAAGCCATATTTTTCCTAAAAAATAATGTTTAGTTTGTGTGGGTATATGGCAGAAAAACTTACGTTACGTAGGATAGTAAAAACGTTGGTACGGAAAGAGTTAATATGGCTTGTTGATAAACAGACAGAATAAAATGATCCAATTGTAATGGAAATTACTCAGTTACTTATATCTTTCATTCACGGCTTCTATACTTCCCCAAATTTCCACTCAGTTTACATACACTGCAGAATTTTTGGAAAAGCAGCCAAACATTGCATACTTCAACTCATAATATCAAATTTCCTATCTAGAGCAGTGAAGAATTGAGGACCACAGGGGAAAAAGTTTTTGCCAAGTTATGGCACTATGAAAAAAGTCCCCCAGCTGTGCTGTATTGTCTGGTAACATTACTTTTTCACCAACTAAAGTGTCATTTTCTAACATTTGTTTTTGTGAGACATTTCTAATCTGAAAAATAACTTTTGAAGTCTTGAAACAGAGATGTTTTACAAACTCACATTGACACACTGTATTAAATGCAATCACATTGATATAACAGGTATACACTGTATATTAACAGATTTTAGTAAAAGAAGAACTTGGATATTCTAGGACAACTATATATTAATATACTGTACTTTTCATAAAGTTAGATACAATTATATAATGAAAATCAGTATTTGAAAAACAGCTTTGAAAATATTCCTAGTGTTTAATCCAGAACATGTGATTTATGTTTGTTAAACCTTTTTACAAAGTACATTCCACTGTCTTAATCTGTGTCACGGTTTATTATAAATCGAGTAGTCTTGGATAAGATAAGATCGATTCCATTATGTGTGATAAATGTATTTTTCATTTTTATTGAGAATATGAAAATACAACTGGCAAAATGTAAATGGAATAGAAATCAGATTTATATTATATATTATTATAGGCATATTGAGCATTCTTCATGCTTCCCCCATGCGCGTGCGTCTGGTGATATGGCTCTCCCTTGGCTCAATTCATACCTTTTTGACCTTAAGTTGTCTCCTTCTCTTATAATTATTCTTATACCCTAATCTCAGAGATACATATTATCTAATCAGGATTTTGCAGCCATACAAGTTATTATTATTTTATTTATTATTGTTTTATATAGCCTCGCCATATGCCGTAGGGCTGTACAATATATAGGCAGGACATTTTGACGTACAGAAACAACAGGTGAGGAGTGCCCTGATCAAAGTCAGTCAGACCCCAGATTTAAAGGTTTTCAGACACCTTTAGCATACCTTGTTTTGTAGACATTTTGAATATTCTGGGCATATATTTAAAATAATGGGGTTTCATATTATGTGTAATTGTAGCGCTAAGCAGAAAGTGGGGAGCGATCCTAAGGAAAATTCCATTGATTGCATCACTTTTATTTTCAGAACTTCTTTGTATTCTCCTTACATTGTATAGCGTGACCGAACAGACTGTAAATTCTGTATCCATGGATGATATCATTCATAAATATGGTGTTAGATGTTTAAGCCTTTGTTTTCAGGTATTATGTCTTAAAAAACTTTTAATTTTATTCTTATTGGGATATCAGAAGTACATTGTATATTAACAGTGTTTTGCAAAAAAAAGAGATATTCATATTGTAGGACAATCCCATATTTACAAAGAAATGCTTGTGTAGAAACCAGCCATTTGCTTGTAGGCCAGTGTATCAAGGTCCTCTTACCTGTTCATGTGAATACATTATCCGTGCTTAGTCCTAACCACAAAGTATAGTTTAGTGCTCATTGACTAATGTCATTTTTGCACTCTGTTACTATAACCCTCATTGTTTCTGTTTTAGCTCTTTGTGGAGAACATGACAGCTTTCTGTGTAACAATGGAATCTGCATACCCAGACAGTTGATGTGCAATGGATACAATGACTGTGATGACTGGAGCGACGAGGTACATTGCAGTAAGTCATTCTCCTATATCATCCTGCAAAACCTTTTGTACGCTGGCAGGACTGTCTGTATATGTGTATGATAAGGCCAACCAAAAAGAACACACAAACAAAAATAAACTCTAAACAAAATTCTATAAAGGTAGAAAATCCTAGTCTAAATAAACATATGCAGAAAAAGGCACACCAACTAGCAATAAAGTCAATATATTGGGGTATGGTGCAACGCTCCTACATGTGCCCACCAGGTTGTTTGCCAGTACATTTCAGTTTTGTGAGTTGCTGACGAGGGCCTGCAACTTTCAAATATCTATATACATTACCCACAGCAAATAAATTAAAACATTTTCCTTAGACCCCTAGTTATCAACAGGAAGCTCACAATTTTTTGGATTTTCTCCATGCGTGGCAGAGGATAATACAATTAAAACTTTGGGAGAGAGGGCATGGAGCCCATTTATACCGCTCCTCACAGCCATCTTGTGCTTAGTTGGAAAGGAGCTTAAAAAAAGCCAGAAAAAAAACATTTGTAATTGTGGTTCAGAATTGCAGAGTTGGATGTATAGGTCTAAAGTTTTCACTGGTAAATGCAGAAGTGGTAGGTGAGTGGTAGAGAATTTAAACATGCATGGGCTATCATGAATATAAGGCAAGACCAAGGAGCAAGTTACATCTGGTGCCTACGACAGGTAGCCTGGACTGTTCTTGTCCATCACCAAATTCTGTATTCCTGTCTACAAACAAATGTGAAACCTGTAATAATTTTACGCTAAGCGATTAACTGACCCTGTGACTTCAGGTAAGCTTGAATGACAGTGGAACTAAATTTATAAAAATCTCAATAAATTCCTGTCTATATACCGGTAGTTCCACTATCATTTTCTTCAAAATACATAATTACCTTGACGGTAAGTATATTCAGCAGCATATTCACCTGATGATTTGTTAAATAGATTTAATACATAAATGTCTTTCATGCAGAATGTTGTTATGATTTAAATGGAAAGAAAAGTAACGTCAGCTGCTGTTATGAAGGGAAGGTATAGGTTTGTCACATTATGTTTTAACTTGCACACTATTCATATAAATGACACAGCTCTTCTGTGCATATCAGTATAACTATATCGGTATTAGTCTTAGTGGCAACGGTTAGTTTTATGGTTCTATTATGTGTAACAAGGATGGTTAGCGTGGACGTCCCAACACTTCTAATGCTTAAAGTATGGCACCGTTTTACTTTTTCCTGGACATGACCAACTTATACTATCTACACAAAGTAAACAATACACACATTGCTAAATGTTTAAACATGTTATTTATGATTTATACTGCAGCAAGTGCTGGAATACCCCTATTCACAGGAAATATTCTGAGCTCCTGGGAAAGTTTGATAGATCAATTTAAGTTCCAGCAAGACAATCTTTCTGAACAAAAATACACCTGAGAAGAATACCAATGTAAAGTACTAATCCTTTTTTAATTATATTACACTATATAACCAAAAGTATGTGGACACCTAAACTTCAAACCTTTATCAGTGTGTTGGATGTCCCATTCCAAGTGAAGTGTGTTTGTGGGACTTTGTGCCTATTCGACCAAAAGAACATTTGTGAGGTTAGGCAGTGATGTCGGATGAGATGGTCTGGCTCACAAGCTCCCAAAGGTGTTTAAAGTGGTTGAGGTCAGGGCTATGTTGGAACAGGAAATTGCATGCTGGTGCCACAAAGTTAGAAACAGTTGTCTAAAATGTCTTTGTATGCTGTAACATCACCCTTCATTGGAACTAAGGGTCCCAAACCATGAAAAACAGCCCCAAACCATTATCCATCCTTCACCAAACTTTACAGTAGGCACTATGCAATGCTAGCGTTCTTCTTCCATCTGGTGTATATTTTTTTCTTAGACTGCAGTGATCATCAGTTCCGGTGCAATACAGGGAAATGCCTTAACCACAGCCTTGTATGTGATGGGTACGATGACTGTGGAGATCTAAGTGACGAGCAGAGTTGTGGTATGTAATTCATTTATCGACACAGAAATGCATGGATTTGTTTCAATGTGCACTATAAGCTTAGAATTAGTGCGCTTAGTAATATATTGCACTTAGTAGAGCGCACTATAAGCTCACCGGAATGAAAGCACTTACACTTGCAACTTCTAGTATGATAACGCAACTGGGAAACTGAATACTGCTACAAAAGCACAAATACGCAGCAGCGGAGCTTAAACCTGTCCCCCAAGGCCACAATGAAGCTGAATGTAGGATAGGGCACTTGTAATTTAGCATTAAAACTCCTGCATTGGATTAATGAGCAAGTATTGTCTATTAAATTGTAACTATAACTGGCCTTGTAATGTGAAGACCAATTTGATGATAAGCCATGATAATTCAGTAACTATCTGCCATTTTGTCTGCTTCTTAGATTGTAATCCATTACATAGCTACCAATGTGGAGATGGACGATGCATAACTTTAAGATGGGTCTGTGATGGTGACCATGACTGTGTAGACAAGTCTGATGAAGTCAACTGCTGTAAGTTTCATTCATTGTCAAAACCACTGTGCATTTCTAAACAGCTTTTCATGTAACTCTCAGTTTGCACATGTAAACTAACAGTTTAGTAATTCAAATCAATAAATGTCTAAGACATACCGTATATCCAGCTTCTTTTATACTTGCTAAAGTGATTTAGCATTATTATTTTCTTACTTGACTTGTTTTATAACTGTTGAAGAGTTAAGGGCAGTATTGGGGTATCAGTTGTTTTACCTTTTAGATAAGGATTTAATTGGATAAAAAGCATCTTGAGAGCTAGTCACACGTATGACTCATACAGAATCTGATATGATTAATAGGTGATTGGTTTAATTTTTCTAGCATGTCATAGTCAGGGTCTCACCGAGTGCAGGAATGGGCAATGCATTCCTAGTGCCTTCCGCTGTGATGGAGACAGCGATTGTAAAGATGGCAGCGATGAGGAGAACTGCACTGTAAGTAAGGGTAAGTGAATGGCTCAGTTTAGGTAATCCTTCAAGCTACAAGGACTATGCTAGCATCTAAGGGAAGCAAACTTCATGAAAAGTGTGGCCAAAAGGACGAGAGACAAGTTGGGCAAGTTAATTATAATTAAACATTAATGGAAAAGTTAGAAACATAGAATTTGACAGCAGATAAGAAACCTTCAACCCCTCTGGTCTTCCCATTTTTACTTTTATCGGGCTAATGTGATATACAGCACAGCTGAAACAATACAGTGTATGGTATATTAAAAATAAATTGGTAAAATTAAATAGTAGTGGTGACTGTAATATTGTAAAAGCAAATACAAACAACCAATCCACTTTGTATTTTCAATATCATGTTACTTTATTTTTACACAATGAGGAGAAAGCTAGGAGAATTCAAAATATTTACTTGGCTATGTAGTTTAGCTTTTACAGCTGTAACAGCAACTTGGATATATAGTAATAACGTAGTCCCAACAAAAGAGTGGCTTTGCCATCCCAGCTACACACAGATATTCTGTTGAGAACAGTGGATATCTAGCCCTCCATGCCTGCAAGGTAACCACAATTTCAAGGTCGCACATTATTATTATTATTTTTTCTTCTGATCCAAGTTCACCCCCTACCCATTTAAAATATTTACACATTTGCTTAATTTGGCATATGGTGATTGAGGTCTTTATTTTGCTATATCTCAACTTATTAAGATGGGGTGGTTTAATAACACTGTAAAGGCAATTTACACTAAAAATATATATTTATTGTGACAGAATTAGCCTCCAAGGCTCCTTGTGTAACCTGCTAGCTTATAAAGAGGCAGGGTCCTACCTTCTACCCCTGTCTTCATACCCATAACTCTTGGAGACTTCAGCTCTGGGAGGTCTGGAGCATCAAATATGGACTTCTGGGGTTCATCAAATCCCCCTGTTTTCAGAAGAGCTGCCCATGTGCATGTTCACTTGAGAACACATATTCATAGTATATAATGTGCACATATGTTTATATTATAAGCAGTATTGATGCATTTCATCTTAAAATTATATTTACGCTACCTTGTGTACCATCTCCCTACCACAACACAACATATATTTCATTCTTAAATTCACATTACCATAGGCGCTTTAAATAGCTATTAGCTTGTAGCGTAGAGGAGACTTTCTCGTTCTGGTCATCTCTATTCATATTGAACAATCTTTACAATCTATATACTCAAAATGGAAGTGTAACTGGATTTCATAACAATACTTTCAAGTAGATAATGTTAATAAATTACTTTTAAAAAATAGGCATTTGTGCAAAAAAAGTTTGTATGCAACAGTCCATGGAACGGATTCTTCCTGCATATTGGATCATTTGTTTGGATGTTCTGGTGGTAACACTAGAATTGTTCTATGTAAATAGCACTTAATGTCTTCTATTTACCCAGAGCATCCCACCATGTCTTTGGGTGGTTAGAAAACCCCTACACATAAACCAATAGATTAAATACTACTATATATATAACTATATTATAGAAAATATTATTTAGAGAGATGCGGAAAGGTATTTTTAGTGATATATTGAGGGATGATATGGGAAGAGGTTCTTGCCAGAGCCAAGTACAATGGGCTATGCCACTATAAATTGCTACAGATTTGAGAAACCATCAGTTTGTGGCTGATGTATTGACCAAAGAGTACCCGGTAGTGGTACATGTACTCATATTGTCAAAACAATATTCAAAGTGAAATATTGAATGGTGCTTATTTCCTGCAGGACAGGTATGCCAAGAAGGAGATCCAAAGTGTATTTCTCAAGCCTGTTCAGGGGCATGTGCCAATGATCCCAACTGTGGAACGCCTCACAACAAGACAAACTGCGGTATGTACATTAACACTTCTTTACCCTGCTTGTAAGATGGTTATAAATGCAGAGGATGCCAACTGCTTACAGATGTCAAACACAGATATAGGCTTGATCAACAGGGATACAGTATAGCCACAAAAGGACAGTGTCGTTAAACCTTCTGAAGTTAATTGTGAAGAAAGCATATATATATATATTTCCCCCTGGTCTGCAATTAAAGGATGTGTATTGAGGCACTACAACATAAACACACCTTTTTCAGTGTTGCACTGGTATAGTTAACCATTATTCTTACAATAACACACACTAACACTATACATTAACAGAGACACACGCTAATGTCTTATACTCACAAACACTAATATCTTACAATAACACACACACACACACTAACATTCCACATTGATGTACACACATTCTTTCACCATACACTAATACTTTCACTATATGCTGCCATACACACTTATGCTAATGCCATAGTATAACATACACAACACTTATACACATTCACATGCTATCTAACAACATACACACACTGTACATACATTATATAAAAACACACACTCTAACACTATGTACACATACACAGTGAATCTGGAACTACAATGCAGTAGACATACTGATTCTGACACTATACATTTAAACACACATACACACTATACATATACACATTGACTGACACTACAGCGAACACATACATACATACACTACTCACCCCTCACCTCCCCTATATCATACAGACCTGCCACAACGCTGCCATTCTATCCTCTGCCATTGTGAATCCGTCGCCCTGTGCTTTCCTGCGGGTAGTGTGGGTAAGCAGGTGCAGTGAGGCGCTCACCAGGGTTACGCAATGCATGCTATGTGACCTTGCTGGGCTCCTCACAGCACTTTTTTCACTGTGCCCTGCAGGAAAACGTAGGCCATTTCGTGCTCAAATCCATATTTCATATATATATATACATACAATACATATATGCAGTACATGTATGCCCCCAATATACTTTGGGGCAAACAAAAATAAAAATGTATTACATCGTACTAAAAAAAAGATTTGTTACAGTGTGTGTCATTCATACAACTAACAAATATCATTTACCTTTTTCTCTTAAGATCCATACTTCTAACATTCTCACCAGTGAGTGACTGGGACATATCCTCTGGGCCCGCAAGTTAATCCCATAGTAATATAGTATCAGGCCATATAGGAGATAAAATCTCATCAATTGGAGGCCCCACCACGAGCCTCCTGGAATAATTTCCGGAGTCGCCAGATTTTGTCAAATTTATCAATGTTTTCAAATTTATAAAAGTAGCCTCTTTCCATTGTGTACTGGTTATGTATTTGGTTAACGAGTATCTCCCAATTGATTATGCCAGCGTTTCTCCAATGTCTGGCAACACAAATCTTCGCAGCCAGAAAGACATGCATAATAAGAATCCTTTGATTTAACTTAAATTTCTCTAAACCCAAGTGAAACAAAAACATCTCTGGATCTACTTGATCCTGGGAGTGGAAAAGCAAACCGAGTAATTGCGAAATATTATTCCTGATATTTAATAGTTGAGAGCATTCCCAGATTGACACGGGGCACGAAACCCTGGGCGCCGGGAAGTGGTTGCAAACAAAGTTGCAAACTATGTAACATATTAGTTAGTACAATTAAAAATTGCATCTGGAAAAAGTCCATGAAGTATATTTATCCTCTATGGATGCACTGATAGATCTGATAGATCCAGAAGAAAGGTGTCAAGATGACCCTTTGAATGTTATAGGAACCCAAATCTTTCTTTATGTGATGTGATTTACTAATTTTTGTTTGTCCTTTTCACTTGTAGGTCAGTGTGAACCAATAACCTTAGAGCTGTGTATGAACCTACCCTACAACTATACCCATTTCCCAAACTATCTTGGTCACAGAACTCAGAAAGAGGCTTCCATAAGCTGGGAATCATCGCTGTTCCCAGCCCTTGTTCAAACAAATTGTTACAAATATCTCATGTATTTTGCATGTACCATTCTAGTACCAAAGTGCGAACCGGACACCAGTCAGCGGATCCCACCATGCAGGTATAATTACCTCAAAATCTATAGCCTTCCAATGATGAACCCATTATCAGTTTAACACATTAAGTGAAATGCATGTACCTGGGAATTCTTAGAGTGTGACCTAGAGTCTCCTGGTGAAGTGCTGTCACTTTCTTCTGTCTCTGGCAGGGAGCAGCCACTCCCCACTCACTTACCCTCTTACTCCTGGCCCATTTAAGGCCTTTTGAGAGTAGCCTTGCCTAGTGTGTGCCCTCATTCACAGCTACCCCTGCCCCTCACAAATACAATCCGCAAGAAGAGGGATAGCTCCGAGTAGCCCACCCCACCAAGTTTCCGGGTATAGAAATGCATTGTGATGCAATATGTTTTTTCATGCTTGGGTACCTAAAAGGTTAATATCTGTGATGGTGATTTTCTATAAATTGTAATTATTACCCTAGAGATGGGATGTTTTTATAAGCAGCTTTTGTTTTTTTCCATTCGTGAAGGTGACTTTTGTAGGTCCCTTCCTGCCAAAAGGAGTTGCAAAAGAAATAGAAATTAGCATATAACTGTCTTCCCTTGCTACAGGAAAAAAGGTTTTCCATATAAAATAGAACAAAACTAGCAAAATATTGTTCTGCTTTATAAACAATGATTTCTCCAGCAGAGTTTTTCAGTGTGTGCTTAAGCAAGCCTGCATACATTATACGTATTAACCGTACAGCTAAATAGACTTAATACTTGGGCCCCCATGCCCCTCACCATCTGCCCACCCCATGTCCATCCCACTGTCCTATCCATTATTCCACCAATCACTCTGAGAACAGGGACAAGACTAGGGTTAGTGGTACCAGGGTGCTGTATTTCATCAGGCCCCCCCTATAACTAACACTCATTTACTCACCCCTGACATTTCAATTCATGCACATTGTCTTTCAAAATAACATCAAATGGATCAGAAATATGGTGTAGATGTTGTTATTGTTGCAACCATCACTCCTGTGTTCCAATGGCACGTTGTGTTAGCTAATTGGACTTTAATGTATGCAGCGATACAGAAAAAATTATCTCCTGCTCCTAGGACATACCCGGGGCTCAAAAATGAGTATATATAGGAAGGAAAGAAGAAAGAAACAATAGCACAGCACTGTATACTACACCAATATGAGTAAACAATTTATTAGAAATGCACTCACAAATAAAATTGCACTGAAACCCAGCCCAAGTGCAAAAAACAGCTTTTTAGGCATTGGAGGAGACCTTGCAGAGTTTTGTCTTCCTTGTAGTCTGATTTATAGTATAATCCAACTTTAAAAATTAGACAACCATTATAAATACATATATAAATACATATATACAGTATATATATAATGCACACACTGACTAACATGTTACGTACATACTAAAAATCCCCTAAAACTCTTCCCTCTCTGAGTGCCATCTCTAATGCAGCTTGCACTCTCTGTGCAGGCTGGCATGACGCTGCCTCGCTACTCAGTGGGGTAACAAAAAATTCCTGGGCCCCGTTGCGAGGTATAAGATTGGGACCCCCAAACGCCTCCTACACACACAGTAACATACCTATACAAACAATACCACTCTGAAATAAAAGCTCTTAGTGAAGGAGGTCTCAGTCAATCAGTAAACACAGCTTGTCTGTGCCATCTTTGTCCCCAAAAAGCTTGCCTGTGCCCCCAAAGAGCCTGTCTGTTGCATCTTTGTGCCCAAATAGCTTATCAGTGTCCAAACCAGCCTGCCTGTGCCATCTGTACCCTCAAACAGCCCGTCAGTGCCATCTTTGCCCGCAAACAGCCTGCCTGTGCCATCTTTGCCCGCAAACAGCCTGCCTGTTGGTTGAAGAGAAAATCCTGGTGGTGTAGAGGAGGGGTCATTTGGGGAGGGGCACAGACCATTTGTACTGTAAGAGGCCCCAAAATTTCTGATGGTGACACTGGTTGTATTTAACACTTTAGGTGCAGCCAGGATTTCTGAATAAAATATGCAAATAACCAAAAGAGTATTATTTCTTTGCAGGTCACTTTGTAAACATGCCAAAGAGCGATGTGAATCTGTGCTTGGTATTGTGGGATTACAGTGGCCAGAGGATACAGACTGTACCCAGTTCCCAGATGAAAAATTAGACAACCAAACATGCCTTATGCCTGATGAGGATGTAGAAGGTTAGAATGCCAGAGGATTCTCTTACACACAACTTTATTGCATATGCTTTTTTTATTTTTGTGCATATAACAGATGTCATGTGAGATTTCACCTTACAGGTGCATTAGTGTGCATGATTATTCTTCCTTATCAATTGTTGCACCCCCTGGCAAGAATGCAAATATCCTGTGATTTTAAGGAGGTATTAAGAAAGCAAGAGGATCATGGGACATGCAAATTGTACATTTTGTCCTGTCAAGGACCTTAATCACAAAAAAGTCCTACGTTTTAATTGTTAAGCAGTAAGTTATTAGCCCAACCAAAGCTAAACCTTGCAGAGACTTGGCTAAGAATTGAAGTATGAGTTGTTTAAACTCTGTGGCAACTGAAAGAACAAGAACGCAGTATCTGCATTCAAAGGCCATAGAGCCCAGATGAAGTGAAGAAAACTCATGGAGCGAAAGAAGTAGTTTACTTGTGTATTGGCCACCTATTCGAATATTTACATCCCACAAGATCAAAAGAGGAACAGGGGTTTGTCATTTTAACCTCTGCTTAAGGAACAATTAAGGTCTTTATTATTACTTTTTCATTTTGTATATACATTTGTACAAAACGAACAGATGTTATCATATTAAAAATACATTTAGAGAAGGCCAGAAAAATACTGACACAAATGATGAGGAAGGGTGAAAAGGGAAAATAATATAAGAGTGAAAAGGTTAAAAGCCAAAGCTTGTTATTGAGAGTCTATATAAGATTACCTGGGACCTCTTTTCAATAACTGGAATTCAGATAGGAATCGAGTATATGTTCCTGTGGTCAGACTAGGGTTTTGGTGTACATTGTGATAGTAAAAAAAAAACCATTGTGTTTGAATTGATTCAAGGATATAACTTACAGTCCTGTTCCCTTGGTAGAATGCTCCCCTAGCCATTTCAAGTGCCGTTCTGGACGCTGCATCTTGGCTTCCAGAAGATGTGATGGAGAAGCAGATTGTGAAGATGATAGTGATGAGGAAAATTGTGGTAAGTTAAATTGAAATGTCATTTTTATTTTTTATTAATACAATGTTGCCAGTGTTTATTATGTTGACCTTGAGTTTCACTAGAAGGCCAGTGGAGTTCAGTTGAGTAGGACTTTGTGTTCATTGGGTTAATTCTTCTCAATATAGTTTTACTGTAACTGTCATCTAATATCGGCTACATAATAAACTATTTAGATTAGTTTATTATCCTACAGAACCATGTATAAAACATGTCTTGTGACAATAATCAAATTCACTTTGAAAGCTTTTTTTTCAATATCAAGATTAAATGCCCTTCCCAATCAATTCTTATCAACGTCTATAAATATGGAAGGGCGTTTGGCAGCTAGAACATTTCCCGTGTCACTGTGACATTACACTGACCGCGGCTGAGGACGGCCTCTGCCTTTGATGCTTGAAGGACTCATTCATATTCCATATATGCACCATCATGGTACATCTTCTTTCTAAATTGCTGGCTCAGGCAGGGCGCGTATAAATTGTCCCTGACTTTATTAGGATAAAAGGATTTCAGTGGGATTAGGAACTAACTTGGTTATATTTTAAATGTCTGTAAAACAAAATCTGTGCATCTGTCAATATCAGTACAAGTATGATGGCACAAAAGTAATAACCATGGAAGAAATTGTAAAATATTAACCCTTTACTACCAGTCTGCAATTCAATATGACAATCTATAATATATATATTTCTGTAAGCAGTTCATTAGAAATCTGTTTCCAGTATCCCTATATACATTGTACCACTAGATATTACATTACAGTTCATACTTCTATACAAATATATATATATTATATATATTAAGGCTGCAACTAACAATTATTTTCATAATCGATTAGTTGGCCGATTATTTTTCGATTAATCTGATAAAAAAAATGTACCTTTTTCATTTATTTAACCCCTTAATGACCTTTGACAGTCACTCAAAAACAGTCACTTAACGACCTTTGACGGTCCTGAACCGTCATTAAATGAAAGAAGCTTAGAAAGTGATCAACGATCACTTTCTTCGCTTAAACGCCGTTTTAAAAGAGTTTAGGAGGCGATCACCTCCTAAACTTCGATGGTGTCGCTGGAATGTCTCGATCAGGAGGCAATCAGCGTCACCAAACACTTACCTCAGGATGGGCTGTGACCACTCCGGAGACAACCTCTGCTGGTGGCCGGCAGAAGTGTTGGGTGGAAGTGGAGGTTGTTTACCTGCATCGTGATGACGTTCATCGGCTGCCAGAGAGGAGGATCCTCCTCTCTGGCAGCTGGTGAACGTCTGTGCGCATCGTGCAGACCTCCTCCGCTGCTGCAAGTCGGTACTGTGGCTTCTATGGTGGAGCACTGGAAGGTTAAGTCACACCGGTGCTCCGTCATAGAAGCCCCAGAGGACGTGCCGGCAGCAGCAGAGGTTGATCCAGGTTCCCTACAGCTCTGATGGATCTGGATCTTAGCCTTGTAGTCAGACCTCTATTTGAGATCCGAAGTATAATGGAAAAGATTCAACATGAGTAATATAACCCTGAAACTGAACGCAACAACATCACCTTGCTCATGCTGAATAAGGCGATCTTATTTAACAAATGCACGCAGACTGCCTGCCTTCCTCCCAAACAAGGAATTCAGAGCAACATGGATGGCTGCTGCATTGCAGGCTGGGGTGTCCTTGAGGAAGGACCCACTGAACCATCAGACATTGTTCAGGAAGCTCCAGTCAATTTGATTTTAGTTGTACGCTGCAACTGCCCGATCTGGTACGATGGAGGCATCGATAGCTGCCAGGGTAACAGTGGAGGACCTTTGATGTGCAAAAGTAGCAAAGCCAAGTTCTACACTGTGGTTGGCTTTACCAGCTGGGGCACTGACTCTGGCCAGAAACAAAGCCCTTGAATTTACACCTCGACTCTCTGAACACGTCTCCAAGAACACGAAGTCTAAATCCAAAACAATGGAAACTGAAAGAAAACATCTGGCAAAAATTAGCTGAAATAATCAGCTAAAGCTGGCAAAAAATTGGTTTATTTTAGAGGCTCCAGAATTGGAAAGAACTTTTGATCAAATGGGAGCCATCAATGCCAGCAATGAGTTATATGAATTAATAAATAGAACTGCATCAATAAGATGTGTACTTGTGACATGTTCTTTTGTTAAGTAGTAAAGTAGCCAGTGAATATTGAAATCTTGTGGTCTAGCTGGTCTTCTTTTGCAAAGTACAGTAGCTTGTACTTTGCAAATTAGGGAAGTATTTTTATATTTTAATCTCTAGATTGTAAACTCGTTTTAGCATTGTTATGTGATATACTACTTGTTATGTCCTGTTTACTTATTGTACAGCACTGCAGAATATGATGGCGCTATATAAAACAAATAATAATAAATAATATATATTGAACATTCTATTTCATACACTTTTACAATTCCATAAGTTAGAAAATAGTAAACAACTTACTACATGTATTTTGTTATGTCACTTCATAATATCAACTTCAGGGGAAAGTTCCTGGCATTCATACACCTACCTAAAATGTGAGGCGCTGGCCCCAAATTATACAAATACCATAAAACTACTTTATAAATTAATATATATAATTAAAAAAATGTATACCAGAAACACAGTGCAGTGGCCAGTTTGTTTAGGTTTTTTTGTCCCTTTTCTGTGAATCCCTAGGGTTTAGCCCATTTACCTGTAGGGTACTTCACCAGAACTAATTAACTTACTGTTGTTTTATTACTAGTATATTATCACATACCAATAAAAATGTCATTTACCCAAATATTGTATTATTAGTTAAAGAACCTCTAAAAGGGAGCATATTGTCCTCCACTCAAATACTTGCTAAAGTTTTAGGAAACAAGGAACCATTAAAAATGATGGTGATATGTCTGACTTATATTGTACAGCAACAAAAAGTGACACAATCCTGTCTAAAAACATAGCAATATAAACAGGCAAGTTAACAAAAAATAGAGAAACTGCGATGAACACAGAAATCTAAAAAATTGATAAGCTGCTATTACCCTAACCCCCGGCCCATGTTTCGCTGGCAACCTGCTTCAGCTTAGTATGACATATATGTATGTATGTGTAGTTATTATTGGGGAAGGAGAGGAGGAGTTTATTAGTAGTTTTTCCATCTCATATATTGTCTGTTGTTTTGAACAGGTTCAATTCAAGCCCATGTATCAACCTCAAAATTTGTAGCTTTTTTCTCAGGCATCGTTTTACACTATTCCTCGGTGATGACAAATTGACAAAGTAATTGGATTACACACAAAAGGCTTTTCAAAATTATAATGAAACATTATAAACATGTTGGCTAACATTTATTGTTTTATATGTTGAACAGTTTAATGTGCTCAGATCTAAAGCAGACAAACCATTCTGTTAATAGATGAATACATAGTTGTGAATATATAGTAGCCCTTGTTACAACCTCAGTTTATTGTGGCCAGAAATTAATTAAGCCAGAAAAGCCTTTGTACAAATGTTCACCCATCCCATCTTTCTGTATGACTAGTGAATGTGAAATATGGGTTTTTTTTATTATTATTAATTATTATTCTTTTTTTTTGGTTTTTGTAGGATGTAGTGAGAGAGGTCTTTGGGAATGCCCAGTGAACAAGATGTGCATCAAACATTCAATGATATGTGATGGATTCCCAGATTGTCCTGATGAACTGGAAGAGAAGAATTGCTGTAAGTTCCAATATATTACAATTAACCTTATACCAGCTAGTTGATATTACACCCGTTAATGCATAATAATCTTAACATCGCAGCATCCTGCACAACCGATGAGTTAGAATGTGCCAACCATGAGTGTGTATCTCGTGATCGCTGGTGTGATGGCGTGGTGGATTGCAAAGACAGCTCAGATGAATGGAACTGCGGTAAGTCAGCTAGTAAAGGACAACCTCTCATAATAATATCGCTCCTAGTGTGATTTGCAATCATTATCATTTATCTCTGTATTTATACTAACACAGTGGCTCATCAGAGGTTTATGATATTCTTTATTGCAGAGTTAGTAGATAAGGGAGTGTACATTATATTATATGATAATCTGATTGTAATATGGATATCTGTTATACAGCCCACCCTAGGTAAATGTACAGGACTGCTTAAAACATATTCCAAAGAGGATCCAGTAGTTCATATTATACCATCAGTTATACTTTTGTATGACATAAAGCAAAATTAATTTGAGGTTGGTTTAAGCTATGATATGACCAACACCTTACACATATTGAGTTTCTGTAAAAAAAAAAGTTTATTTGTCACTGCCCCACTGCCCACTCTGTACTAACATAAGAAACACCTTTTGGTACGTATTACTTTTATTTATGTGCTTTATTATTATTATTGCTACCTGTTCACCCAGGCTTATGTAGAAATTGGCTCCATTTAAAATGGGGTAAGAAAACAGGGATTTGATAAATAATCAAAGTAAAATTAAATTAACCGCCTTAACAATGTTTGTCTGCCTTGTTTTTCCATTCCAGTTACTGTGTCTAAAGGTGTGAGGTCCCTCCTAACCATTCACAGATCTGCATCTGACTACCACGTATGTGCCGATGCTTGGGATGATGAGCTTACTCACTGGGTCTGCAAGCAGATGGGTTTAGGGTAAGGTCAGTAGTTTGTAGCTATATTAAAATATTACATGTCATCAAAAATTACACAAAACTGAACAGTGAATAAGGCAGTAAAAATATTTCAATTTATCCCACTGTAATTGAACTTGACTGGGAACAAAAAGTAACACACCTTATTCCTTATGGTATTGGACATGGGAGCAAGAGAATTGTCGCACACCCCAGGGTCAAAATGTGCTGCATCAGAAAAATACTGAAATAAGGATTGTCAGTAGGGATGACCAGTCCATTGCTTCATGTGATACTTTGTTATAAAGGCGTTTGAAATGCTATGGCTAAAAGTTTAAACACAGAATAGTAACACTTTATCTTACTGGGCATGTTGACAAGGTACCACGCCGTTATAGTAAGAGCAACGGGAAAAAAAAGACATTTTGCGGGACAGCCCATGTCAACCAAGCATCTCCTGGCGAGTGCAGAGAGTGATAATCGTTTAATAAGCCTCGTGGGGATTTTACAAAATATAGCGTGTAGTATACAGAGTGAGATCTGGGCACTCAAAAGTACTAAAGTCTGCCAGTTGTACTAAAAGTGTTTTTTTATGCGGCAGCCATCCCTGCAGAATTTGCCAAGATTATATTCTTTTTACAGATGTGGTGTCAACCAACTTCAACTATCCTTAGCTAACACGGCGTAATGTTTTCTGTATTTCTTCACAGTGCTAAACCATGTTTCATTGAAAAAAAAGGCCAAATGGCATAAAATTCTTCAGGGTACTAAAACGTCCAGATGCTTTGATTGTTCAGTTATTAACACATACTTCCTAGCATTTTAGATGGTCACAGAGGGACACTTTTAATATCCATTTTATAAGTTTGTAATTCATATACCTAGAAGTATTTAAAAAAATCATGGAAACATTTTCTAAAGATTTAACACACAGGATTATTATTGCTAAGTTGTATGATACCCTCATACAGTGTAAATGTTCCTAGAGGCTCATCAAAAGAGAGACAAAAAAAGATTTGGTTCCGAAGGAGGGAAAGTCAACATTTTCAGGTTTTGCATACTTTTATTAAATAGATTATTTATGAGCATGTTTAGTTTTGTACATTGAGCTCTGGCAGGGGTTGTGTTACATAGATCATAATAATGTGTAATATTGTGAATAGAAAGTACACAAGGACACTACCGACTTTCCCAACTTTACATCAGAATTACCTTTTATACACAGTGCCATGCTGCCCTATTTCCACCATAAAAACTAATAAAGTATTTTGTTGATTTCTCCAAGTGGTGGACTTTGGTCTAAATTGCCTAGGTATGGAAAATGCACAATTTTAGGCAAACCTTATTAGTTCCAAATGTTTAGTTTTACCTTCTAAACCTTCTAAAGTAAAAATACCTTTCATGTCATGTTAACCTACTAACAATTACTAGCAAGAGTATTTTAAGTGCTCCTTTTCCATTTCAGTGGCCCATCAGTGGCAGAATTTGCCCAAGGAGCTGATCATTCGGAACATAATAAAATGCTGCATCTAATTAACGACTGGAAAAAGAAAAATGGATCTACATTTCACGAGCTGCTCATGAAAGGGTAAGAAAGACATGGCAGGCAATTAAAAATCTTTTAGCAACCTTACTGTGTGGAAGGGGCTTTCAGTTCACTTTTTAGTTATTCACTTGGTTGGTAAACCCTGTTCCTCTCCCCCATTGTTACTTTTCTTAGTTTTGTTACATTCTTAGTTTTATTAAACCCTCAGCTGTTGGCAGTTATTATACCTAACTGAAGCACTATACTAAACAAAATACTGTATACTTTCTTAATAAGAAGCATATTGCTCCACTGCACCCTACCGATTGTTGACGTATGATCTTTCAACATTGTGGTACGCTGACAGCACGCTTCTTTTCTGGCGTTTAAAAGACAGCTCACAATGCGTCAGGCCACATACAGTGCTTTCTAATATTTCAGGTTGGAATGGTATCATGTTGTATTAATCAAATGAATATATGTTTAGAACATGCGATTTTTTGGTAGTACTTTTATGCTAAAATCAGATTCTACTGTATTTATTTTTCTTCTATTATCCGATAATAAACTGCACAGGGTGGCAGTCTGCTTGGTTTTATGTGAACGGTGTACCCACTAAATACTAAAATTTAGTCTTCCTAAGTGGAGCTTTGCCGTTCTGAAAGGGGAACTCCACTATTTTGTATTACTAGTATCAGATCAACCCCTTAGTGACCAATGACATGCCAGACACGTTAACGACCAACGATCACTTTCTTCACTTAAACTGTGTTGCTGTAATGCCTCAATGTCTGGCACCTACCCTTGGCGTCAATGTCCACCATACACTGTATGGGTGCGGACGCTCGTTTTAAAAGATATTAAGAGGCAATCAACGAGAGACCGCTCCGGAGAGCAGTCACAAGTAAGGTGGTGGCATCCTTTAAAAAATAAACAAGTTTCCAAGGGGGTCTCTCCAACCCTCCCTTTTGATAACTCCCCTTGCAAGTTGAATACAGGTAGTCAATGGAGCCCAGAATAATTGAAAAAAATATGGAAAAAATAAACATAACTAACAAAAATGTGGTAACATTTAAAAATAATTATGCAGTGATGTCATCATCAGGGGAACCATCCAGTTCCAGCAAAATGTAAGAAAAGTATAAAAATAATAAAATAAATAAAAAAATAAAGTTTATTATTATGAGCAAGTGCTAAACTTAGCACTGTATCTTCCCAAAAAACTGACATGGAAGGAGTTAAAATACTAACATTTCAAATACCCAAGGGGTGTCTACTTGAAGAATGGTTTGATGGGGTAAATTGGAGTGGCCAGGTTCAAAGATACGGTATAGGAACAGACTGACCAAAATAGAAAAAAAGCACAAATTACTTCATTCATTATCTTACTCTTTATTTATTTCAACATTTTTACTACTCCCCTTCTCACGATCTACCCCCCTCCTCACTATCTACCCCCTCCTTTGCAGTTCACTTACCCTGGTGTAGTCCTGTGGTGGGACCGCAAGGCTTCGGTAGTGCTGCCCGGCCGCGGCACGCACAGCTTCACCGGCGAGCGTCAGGATATGACGTCTTATTCCGGCTCTCATCATGAAGGGCTGCACCGCGACCAAGGCCAAAGGCCGGCCCTGTTTCCACTTGACAATAGTAGCACTTACAGTTGACCAGGGCAGATATAGCAGGGCAGAAATATCACAAACAGACTTGTGGCAAAGGTAGCATCGTATGACAGTGCCACATTAAAAAAGTCACTGGGCTACTAGTATGACCCATTCTACTGCCAATGCTTGATTATGGAGATGGCTGCCTATGTGCTTGATTTGATACACCTGTTAGCACATTTAGGTGTGGCTGAAACACCTGAACTCAATAATAAGATTGAGATATGTCAACATACTATTTTATTGTATTTTGTTTTCTAGGCAGACATGTGAAAGCAGAGCAAAAGTATCTCTGACATGTACCAGAGAAGGTAAGATCAAATTGCTGCCCCCATTTATGCACTATGGATAAATTATAAGGTGAACAGATCAGCCATTTTTTCCAGAGTACACATCCATCTCACTCACTGCCGTTTGGAGGATCTATAAACTCAAGGAAACCATTACAGGTGTGCTCTGGTATATGGCACCAATTCTTTAGCAGCAGATCCTTTAAGTCCTGTAAGTTGTGAGGTTGGACCTCCATGGATGCATCCTGATGGCACGCACCCGGCCATCCACTTGATGTAAAAGAAAGCGATTCATCAGACCAGGCCACTTTCTTCTATTGCTTAGTGGTCCCGTTCTTATGCTCACATGCCCATTGTAGGCACTTTCGGCAGTGGACAGGGGTCAGCATAGGTACGTTGACTGGTCTGTGGCTATGCAGCCCCATACACAACAAACTGCAATGCACTGCATGTTTCTATCAGAACCTGTATTAGCTTTTTTAACAATTTGAGCTACAGTAACTCGTCAGCCTTTGCCCCCCATGTGCATCAGTGAGCCTTGGCCACCCATGACCTTGTCACCGGTCCTTCCTTGGACCACTTTTTATAGGTACTGACCACTGCAGACCGGACACCACACAAGAGCTGCAGTTTTGCAGATGCTCTGACCCAGCCGTCTAACCATCACAATTTGGCCCTTATCAAAGTCGCTCTGATCCTTAGGTGACAGGATATGATATGATGTGATGATTGGCTAAAACCATTACACTTATTATATTAGGCAATATTTTACTAGTTTTCTATAACAAAAGTAAACGGTGTCAGAAGAAATTTTTAATTCTCTCAATTATCTTAATTCAATATTATCAAATATTTTTTATAAATGCACTACACATGACCTATGTAAGTGGGAACAGATTTTATGTGTTCTCTTCTCACTAGATTAATGATACTCAGAATTATCAAAGACAGATTTTTCTCCTAACAAACTCAGAGGTCAGTTGCCGTTTCACGAAGCATAGAGTCGGATGAAAAAAGAATTCAAAGAGCAAAAATGTAACACAAATCAAAATTCAGAGCGGTGCATTCACATTTAAGTGGCTTAAAATACCGCAATTTTTCATCCACAGTCAGGTTTGGTGTTGTGAAAAAGCAACAGTAGATTGAAAAACCTTTTTAATAAATGAATTAGTCTGACAGGACATGCATTAATCAAAACGAAAGACCTAGACACAAAACACTGATAATAATAATAGAAAAAACGTTTACCCTTAGTGCTTAGGAAGTCATATTAGAGGACCGTCAAGGTTTTCTACATGTCTGCACTAAACAGAAGGCAAGATAGCTACAGTTAAAGAATGAAATAAAGATAAAAAATTACATTAATAGTGTAAGCTACAATAGTGACTTACAACATTACCAGTGCCTATGCTGTATTTCTGATCCATTTCATGTTATTTTAATGGACAAAGTAGGCTTTTCTTTCAAAAACAAGGACATTTGTAAGTGACCCCAAACTTTTGAACGAACGTGCATGTTGTTTTCCCCCCCATTTTTGTGCATCTTGATTTAGAGTTCCTGTATCACTGGATGAGCAATGAATCCATTTCTCTCAAATTACTTTTAAAAATGGGGAGTCCACTTTCTATATGCAACGGTTAAACATGTGACTTGGTACTCCTGCCAAACTACGCTTCCTCCTGCCGGGACACCAGCGCCAGACAGAACCAGCGTTGTAGAGAGTAGGGGGATGCCGCTGCACTGGAGCTGCGTTGGCCTTGTGGCTAGCCAAAGCTTACCTACACAATGTGGTTATTGTCCTAGAAATGACAGTAAAGTATCATAGCAGCCCACCCCAAGCATCACGCAGCACTCATGTTAAGGTGAAAACAGGACTCAGTTTATTGAAGACAGAACAGATATTTATACACCAAAAATGATTTAATCCCATCAACTACCATCCCATCAACTACCATACAGTTCTATGGCCAACAATGCCCACCCGACAAAGAGTCACTATTTCGGGGTGATGCCGATGGAGTGGCATCAATCCCAGGAGTATGGAGCGTTTCCGGCCATGTAGAGCCCCCATAGCCAGGTAGTTTATAGGAGTCAGGTTAGGGCCCCCAATGAGCACAGGGTGACTTAGACCAAAGAGGGGGCTGGACAGGCAGACAAGGAGTCTCCCCAGAAATCCATAAGTATTCCCCTCCCAAACTCAAATCTACCCCCATGTGTCCTCAGCCTCAGGGGGTTACCATGACAAAACCTTTTATTAGTGTCGTGCACCAACAATGCATACTTGCATTAAGTTGTCCACTTGCTAAAGAGAGGTTTGTCATATTATTGATATGTTGTGTGACAATTACAGTTACAATCACTTACCCAAATCTGTTTTAGAACCAAACACTTATAATTCTACCATTGTTCAGTGTACTTGTACTTAAAACATCTTATCAAGTCACGGAATCCTAATAATGAAATAATTTGGAGTGGGCTGTTTGTGTGATTGTGTATCTTGCCTTAGAATTTGCAATTGCTTCCTGGCCTTGAGGAGGAGATCAGACATTTATGTAGTTGTAGGTTTAGTGTGTTCATCTTTAAAAGAATAAAGCATCACCTTGAAAATTATGTTTTCAATTTGTTGTGGTCTCTTTCAGATTGTGGACATCGTCCAGCCGCCCGAATGAGCAAGAGAATTCTTGGTGGCAGGACGAGCCGACCAGGACGTTGGCCTTGGCAGTGTTCTCTCCAGAGTGATCCCAGTGGACACATCTGCGGCTGTGTTCTCATTGGGAAAAAATGGGTGCTAACAGTAGCTCACTGCTTCGAAGGGTGAGTAAACCTGTTCATTAACTAAGTTACTAATGTAAAGCATGCATTAACACAAAAATGCATCATAACAAAGCAAGTATTAAAAAAGTCTACTGATTATGTGTCCTCCGCATACATCCTAACATTTCAAAAAGAATTACTTTGACTTAGGCAATGTGATTAGATCCGTGAGAAGGTGGCAGGACCTTAACAAGATTTTCTTTATGTGACTGTGAACCTTAGATAACTGCTTATTTAATTGAGTAAGACATCAAGAAGAAAAATATAATGTTGTCATTGTGGGTATTGTCAGTCACGCTGTATGGGGTTTATGTAAAATGTCCAATCAGAGTGGGGATGGTGGAGTGTGATTAGATGTTTGCATTGTGCTATGCCCTTTACGTCCAGGACTTGCACTGGTGACAGAGGTAAAGTAGTGAAAATGGTGTGTGGTGGACAGGGACAACCCAGTTGTGGGAACTGATGAATTGGATAACTGTGCCGAGGTCAGTCAAATGTGAGAGGCAGTGGAGTGCGTGGCGGTTGTGGGAAATGCGGTGCGGAGAACAGTGCAGGTTAATGTAGGGGTGAGCAATTGAGAGCAATATGTGTGAGGTAGGTGAGTGAGAAATGTATGTTTTCCTGGGGATGGGGAGAAGCTAGTGTGAGTGCTGCAGTAGCACAGCAGTGGGGTCACATAACATGTATAGTGTGGTCGCAGGAAGGCAGCAATGCGGCAGCTCACACAGTACAAACTGCAGTCACGACAGAGCTCTGCATGAGGTGAGGTGGAGAGGAGGAGAGATGTGCAAGATGCAGCGATAATGGAAGAGAGCGTGTGTAAGTGGATAGTATTAGAGTAAGTGTGTGTTAGTGTATGTGTTGGAGAGATTGTGTGTTAGAGTGAGTGTATGTTTCTTTATGGTGGTAGTGTGTGTGTATGGGTTAACATATGATGTTAGCATGTGTGTGAGAATGTATGGTTTCGGAGTTAGTATGTGTTACTGTATGGCCTCAGGGCAGGTGAAGCTTCCTATGTTCATTACTGGGGAGGAAGCCTTAAAAAGAGAGGGCTGTTACGTTTGCAGGGTGGAGGAGGGTCTGAGGCAGGGAGCAGCTACAGCCAGCGCTGCAGCCCACCAGGTATGAAGCTTTACCCATGCAAAACCTGTTACTTTGCTTTGTGCCAGACCGTAGGCTTGTAGAGAGGTATCCGGATGTTTAGTTTTGTTTTCAAGGTGCTCTGTGCCTACAGCATCTAAATAAACACGCTTGACTTTTGAAACCTGTGTGAATACTGTCATTGCCGCTGCATGCGTGAGCTGTCCCCTACAGTGTGTGTAGGATACTAACATTTGTGAATGTTAATGCCAGCCCCACACCCCTCTTACCAATGTACGTTAACATAGACACACACTCCCCAAATACAGTGACTTACAGTGGCGGAACTACCGGGGTCGCAGGGGTCGCAACTGCGACCGGGCCCTGGAGTTCTGCCAGTCAGGGGGGCCCAAGGGGTGCCGAGCGGTTGCTGAAGACGACTGCTCGGCAACTCTTGTGCCCCCCTGACTGACAGAAATCCAGGACCCTCTGCTGGCCGCCGCCGCCTGTCTCAGCGCTTCATCTCCTGTGTTGGAAGCGTGAGGCGTTTGTCCCGGGTGCCGGCGCGTCACGCTGGGCACCGGCATATGAAGTCATACGCCGGCGCTCAGCAGTGAAGCGCCGGCACCCGAGACAAACGCCTCACGCTTCCAACACAGGAGTTGAAGGTAAGTGACCGGGGGGGGGTGTA